>JASDQU010949541.1:0-31949 GCA_032191745.1 Picea mariana | reverse complement strand
AAGTTTCAATTGGCCTTCAATAATGAATATGAAGATGAGAAATTTTCCAGGTCCAAGAAGGTTCAGAGTCTAGCATATACAACATCGGTGGAGTTGTTGAGATCAGTCTCCAAGTGGGAGATTGTTGGTTGTGGAGCTTGATTATCTTCCTGATTCAGAGGTCCTTGCTTTCAGCTGTGTTTATACCCCATGAAGACTTTACACCCCAGAATTATGTACACTCTTCCATGTGGAAGGCTGTATAAGGGGTGTACCCCCTCTGCGGGGTCTGGGGGCGAAGCCCCCGAAGGAAAAATTGCCTTGTAAATGTATATTGTAATTTCTTTGTAAATATGGACCGTTCATTATAAGGTCCAGATCTAATGATAGAAATTATGTTAGAGTTTTTTTCCCTAGAAGGAAACCCTCTGTTATGAGAGAAATGTATTGCGGCTATGCATTATGGCGAGTATTGTATTCTGATAGAGGAGACTGTGAGAGAAAGAAGAGGAAGTTATAGTGGGTTTTGTTGTAGGTTGTATCCCTTCATTTGTTGGATAATAATAAAGGAAGGACCTGGCAATTTATATGGTGGACGTAGCCCACACTGGGTGAACCACATAAATCTATGTATCTATTTTATTGTGTATCTTCTGTGTTTTGTTTTCGCATTTGTTTTATTTTATTGCTCCGCGGTCCTGTTTTTCTAATATTTATCAAATCTAGTCTTTAACCTGTCTGATGCCAAGATATTGGATTCAACCTCAATGGATACTTACTACATGGACAACAAGGTGGTGTATATTCTCTCCCTCAACAAAAGGGAGAACTCTGCATCAAATGCATTGGCATAAGTGATCTTGGCAGAGGCTTCAATTGGTTTGATCTCATCTCGGACTTATTGAATCTCTTGGTGAAGTTTGGAATAGATTCACCATTCTTTCTCTTTAGGGTCCCAAGCTCAATGATGTAGTAGAGATAATATATCCTATATCCCTATTTATTTATGAAAGCTTCATCTAATGCCTCAATATATGTGATGGAGGCAGGAGGAAGACCCTGAAACCATTTCCTTATTTCCCCATCCAGACTCTGCACAAACAAACTCATCCACACATATGCATAATCAATGTTAAAGTTGTCTGCAAAGATGTATAAGGCTACCATATATTCCTCAGTTGTGACATCACCTTCCCCATCATATCTTGGTAAATATTTCATGTAATATATGTCTGGGAGTGCATGTAATCCTACAGGAAAAACTAGGGGTGCATATCTGGCAGCAATTATGTCATCCATCATGTTAACAACCATTGCTTGTGTAATAGGAATTTGAATATTTATGGGAGCTACAGGGGTGGATTTTGGACTGGATGATGAAGTAGATTCAAGAGTTTAATATGTCTGAGGTTCCTTGGAATTGTGATTCTCAGGGATAGCAAATTCAAGCTGCTTGCGATGATGAAGAGAAGTAGAATCTTTGGGTGCAACTTTACCCTTGAGAGGGGAGGTATATCTCTGATCTACGTTGGATTTCCTTAGTTTCCTTTTGGGCTTAGATACCATTGTGTCCTTATCAGGGTTAGGATGAGCCTTGGTGGCTTTGATGTGTTCATATTTGGATATTTTGAGTCCTTTTCTGGGTGCTAGTATTTATTTCGTAAATTCTACTTAGTGGAGTCACCAGGTAAAAAATGGCATTCTGTCTGTGTCTAATATTTGTTCACCATCAAAGGTCAGAGCTATTCAATTTCATTCTCCCAGGGAAATATATTTTGTTACTCTGATCACCAACATCGGCGCCAGAAGATGTTGGTCCTAAGGTCTCCACTTGACTGCTAAAGAGAAGATCTAGGCCACCTCAAGTTATAATGACTGGATTTTTGATAAGTTGGTTTACTTGGTTAGATTTAAGGATAGGTTTTCAAAGATGATAATCTGTTTGGACAAGCCACACAGTATAAGAGTAGGTTCTCCTTTTCTAATGGTATGGATATTAATAGATAGTTGGAAATATGAAAAGGAAAACACGAGAAACAACAACAAACAATGCAATGAATCACATGCTATGTGAGAATAAAGACTTAAAATAATATCTTAAGGCTTAGACAAATATCTAGATGCAAATCATTCAACAAGTTGCCGAATAGTAGATATTTCGCTAAAAAATAGATGTATAGTAGGTTGTAGAATCAAAAAAAATATGAACTAAGACAATGGATGAAAGATAAGGAAATGTACATTGCACACATCACGAAATTTGCATTCAAGACAAGATGAAACTCATAAATATTTGAGTAAGAGAAAATAACTGTCATCAACATATATTCACTAGGTAGAGAACTTTACAGTCAACTGTGTGGGTCCAACCCTTCTGCTGCTTCTATTCTTCTCCCAAAAAATGAACCCTTAAAACATACAAAAACTGCCTATTTATTAGAGTTGCAAAGGGTCTCGTCCATCTAAGATTGAGGCTTCGCTCGGTGTTTCCAGTTGTAAAGAACTTATTAACTTAACTACGACATTGTTGGAGTGCAGTGATGCATACTTCAAACTTAACTTAATTAAAAGAGACATGATTCATATCAAACACAAATGATCACTTATTATGCATTAACCTGAAATATCTGAACTTAAATAACTAAAAACTATTGTTGATGGTAGACTAGACTAATGCATAAGTTGAATTGCACTGAGCCTATGACATAAACTGAGTCGGAGTAATAGAACTGAGTTCTATATCGATCATGGCATGCACGCGCGCTGTTGGAGGCCACTGGAGACAACTGAAAGTGTGGCCGTGTCTTTCCCCCACTTATCTCTTTGAGGACATAAGCAAGTCATGTTGTGCTTTTCTGGAGTCTGGACGTGTAGTTTTCCCATTATTGGTTTGGCACCCTTTTTTGATATTTTTCAAATGTAAAATAAACACAGGTGAACCACTTCGTAATTTTGGTGTTCATAGGTTTGTGGTTTGCGCTGCATCTAAATCTCTCGAAGGACTAATCTCGCGAAGTCAGTAATCTGTGCTTATATTAGGCTAATTAACTTGAGATTAATACTTTAACCATTAAAGTATTTTGGGAGTTTGGAACTTTGGGAGACCTGTAGTGTTATGCTTGAAAACCTCCTGGAGGAAGATCTCCCGAATCCGACATGGTAGCCTGACGTCAATAAATGACATGTAACAGAAAGGAGGGTGACATGTGTCACTTGAAATAATGAATATGTCGGCTCCAAATGTGCCAAAAATGGGTACCACGTGTCTCGAATGACAGCTTCCACATGTCAGTATTAGATGAATGCCACATGTCAGTGCCAGATGAGTTTCGTGTGTTTTGGCACTTTGGGCTTTGGGGACCTGCTACTTTCGGAGCTTCGGCACTTCGGAGGCTTCAACAGATTTTAACCAATGGACAATTCAGATGCCCGAATGACAAAGTCGTGAAGTCAATCCTATTAAACCCTGTGTGAGTTTGAGACTCCGAATGCATGAGAGCTGTTGATCTGCGTTGACTGTTGGATCTCCACCATTGAAGATTTGACCTATTTGTTTGGCTAAAATTCTAAGCCTGAAATGGATTGCTTTGATTTGTTGCCTTTTTCCACAAAAGCTTACCGAGCTTAGAAAGGACTTGTTGGACCTAGATGTCTCTTGTGCACATAAAAGACTTGGTGGACCTGTTGCATGTTCAATTAATGGAAAATATGATGACAAGTATTTCAAACTCAAACCATAACATGAAATCACCCTTCAAGAAAGAGAAAAATATGGTGCAAAAAACGTAAAGACGAGCAGGGGCCATGGAACTAAGTGATTAAATAATGGATAATAAGCTAAGAAATTAGCCACAAAACTCAGATTTGATGGATGTATAGGGTAAAGAAGGGAAAATGGTAGGGGTGCAGACCTAGGTTACAATAGTAAGCATGTATTATATGTGTCTACATATATATTGATGTTTTACTATTTTAATTTCTATCGAATTATGTTTATTGTATCTAATTTTTTTTTTTTGTAATCTCATTAATTGATTTTCATAAATGCCACCAGGGCATTAATGGGATTCCACGAGGAATGAAAAGTTACCCTATACAATTCAATAGGTTTCCCTACTATGAGCACCTACAAATAGCTTATCTATTTGATATAATACATATTGGGAATAATGCAACAAAATCATTGTGGAGAATTGTAGATGGAAGGAGTGACAAAGAAAAAATTGTCAAAATATGTACTGGCATTCAGGAAGCCAATCATGCGGTACAAAATGTGATTTATTCAAATAGAAATGGAGTACACCAAAATAGTCTTCCATGGTTATTTACAAAGAAGGAAAGAAATGTTGTAAAAGAGGTCATTCGAAAAAATAAATTTCCCACGGGATTTGCTTCAAACATAAAGAATATCTTAATGAAGAAAGGTGAAATTGGTGGGGTGAAAACTCATGAATGGAATGCCTTCATCAAGGTAATTATTTTGGATGTATTTTTCTATATTGTTAAATATACGAATTTTTAGTATTATAATATGGTTTTATTTTCCTAAAAATTAAAGATCCCTTTGTTGTTACAATATGTTCTACCTCTATCTCTACTTGATAGCTTTGACAACAATGTAAAACAAGTTATCTATGATCTTGGAAAATACATGAGGTAAATATTAATGATTTATATGAAAAAAAATTGTTGCTCAACTTGTTGACATCTTCTTTACTTTCAATGTATATACGACATTGTTGTTGAAAACTATAATCTTATTTGTTTTATCATGTGTAGGTGGTTGTTCTCTAAATAAATTCATAAAGAAGATATAAAATATTGGAAGAGAGAAATTCCTTGACTAATTTGCAAATTGAAAAAGAATCTACCTCTGGAATTTTTCAATTCACAAGAACACTACCTCATACACCAAGTTGAGGAGATTGAAGTGTGTGGACCTGTACATAGAAGGTCAATGTGGATGGTGGAGAGGCACTTGAAGTCATTGAAGGATTTTTTTAGACAGAGAGCATGTCCTAAGGGATCTGTGGTGGACGACTATATGATTGTTATAGCAAGTTTTTCCTCACCCCATGAAACTTGCTTAGATGACCTTTCCATTTCCCTATGTATACTTGAAGTCCCTTGATTGCACCTTCCAGATCCAAAAAATATATGCACCCTACTAGTTAGACAACATGCATATACATAGGTTGCACCATTACAACCCGTGTACATCAGGTTTTGTGCCCAAAATTAAAAATTGTGTCGGGTTTCCATGTCACGTCATGATATCCATGATCCTTTACCTTCCATATACTGAAAATGTTCCAACTCAGCCCTTCATTTCCACTTGAAGGATATAAATTGGGCCATATCCAAACTGTGGAAGAGGAGAGAATTCAACTTTTGAGAGTAAAGATACTCTGGAGAAATTTCACTTCACATTGAGTCTACATCCCTTTATCCTTGAAAGTCTGAACACATTGTTTAGCCCCCAAGCTCTTCCTTCTTTGATGGAGAACCTCATTGTCTCCTTTATATGAGCTTTCCTTTGGTGGAGGACTAAATTGGTGGAGGCCCAGCTGGAGGAACTTAATTTCTCGGTTCCGATGTGTGTCGTCACAAAAGTTTGTCACTTATACACTTATATTGATCATTTTTAATAGAAATACTCTTTTTTGGTCCAATTGATATCTTGCAAATATTTGAATTATTATTCCATGGGCGTATTTTTCATGAATGTTAATGGATTATGATATTTTATATGCTAACATTATATATTATCACCATATTCTTGCGTATCTTGGTTTTTTAGGACAGGTTGAAGGTATAAATCTTTGATTTGCGTGCTCAACGGTGGTCTTCATCGAATGTTTGGATGAGGCTAGCTCTTGATCTTGTCTTGTTAGCATTTATTTTATATAGCATACTTGCGATTATAGTTGATTTATGTGTGTCATTCCATATGTTGTGGTTTACCCCATGCCATAGAGTGATTTTCCTCATAATACAATTGGTGACCATACTGGGGATATGATCTCCTATTTGGGGTTTTGAGTGTTTTTCTCCTTGAATTTCTCTCTGTTAGCATGAGTTTCCTTGTCTCATGATTGCTTGACAACCTATTTTTACTTTGCATCTAAGTTTTCTTGGCTTAATCCTTGCCCTACCAATGTTTTATTACATATACATGGGTTTCCCTTTGACATACACATACATACGTGAGATATCCTTCTATAAGGCATGTTGGCACAGGGGAAAACCCGGGGTTCAATGCTACAACAACGCACCAACAAAACCCTAACTATTGGCCCTTTCGGCAATACCTGCGAAGTAGATGAAGTCTCACTCGAGGTAGAGGCAGGGGTGGTTGTAGGACTCAGGTGTATACAACCTTATCTAGGACATAGATCTGTGATTATAATACTTAATAGATCACTTAGCACCATTATTTCATCATTTTTTAACCAATATATACTCCACAGGGAAAACAGAGCATCACAACATTCACCCTGATCTAATGTATTTAAGCACTTAGCATATATAAATGGATCAGATCTAGCAGATTCAGGCACTAAGCACATTCACTTATATCATATCTAACATCCAGATTCATCATAAGAACAAAAAATAAATAGATCTATCTATCTATCTATCTATATCAAGCACTTAGCAAATAACACATAAATACATCAGAAGATCTGTGCAACTCACTAGATCCTTATTCCTTGTGTTACAGCACAAGTCCCTTCACAGTCTATTGCAACCACTTTCACTTAGCTCTGTAAGCCTCTCATAGTATGCACAAAGCATCTACAAACCATACTTGCACTTAGCACTTATCTTATCAATGCCTCATCACATAGATACACTTCTTACATTGCCTAGACATCTATTTATAGTTTACAAAATAGTCCTAAACATGGGTAAACCCATGGGCCGACATCCCATACCCATTAGATATTCCCAAATCCCAAGAAGGACACAAAAAGCGACTGAGATTCCATGATCTTTGATTTGTCTTACGCTCCACATTCGACAGGCTGTTGAAGTCCCAAAATAGGTCAACATGACCAAGAATCTTCCAAAACTTGGTCAAGGGCCAACATGCCCCCAACACTCACCTGTGACTTGTCTCGAGTCACTCTGGTCTGACTAGTTCTGCTTCAAATGCCTCGAGCTTGGCTTGAGCTACTTCGACTTGTTGTTGTGCTATAGCCTCCTATTCCACAAACTCTTGGATGACTGCATCGTTGATATGTCCCTCTAGATGTTGTTCAGTTGTAGTGGCAACCTACTCTAGATATGATCCCTAGCTTTCTACTTTTGTAAACACTTGGTAGGCCTTGTCTTGTATGGGTTGGATCCTCCGAGTTACTTCCATAACTTTGCTCTGGATAGTATGGATTTGTTGTTGTGCAGTGCGTTGCTCTTGGTCGTGCTTCATTCTTTCCACAACTGATAGGGACTTCAGTTGCGCCTGTATATTTTCAGCTTGATACTTCACCTCTTGGAGCTGTGACTCCAGTGCCTTCAATTCTGGGTTCTCTATGATTTGTTCATAGGTTTAGGCACTACGATCAATGAGTTGCTTACATTCCATGGTAAGATCCTTTAGCCTTTCAACTGTGCTCAGGGTGATTTCTTCTCTTTGGTCTCTTACATCTTATGGGCTCTCAGGTATAGTGCGTAGCTCCAAATCTGTTATGCGTTGTTGTAGCTGCTAGATGGCTTCTATGAGCTGGTTTACCTGCTGTGTAACTCAGTCTTCTGCCTTGATTTATACGACTGTCACAAAGAAAAGTGCTATGTTGAGCGCTTATTTTACTTCGAGTTGATCCACGAGCAATTGTTCCTTTTCTTGTTGTAGCTAAGCTTTTTCTTCATCAAACTTCACTTGGAGAGAAAGTTTTTCTTGTTCTGCAGCACTGCGTTTCTCTACGAGTACTCCTTGTACTTGTGTCAAAGCCTGGGTGGCTTGCTCTATTTCTTCCTATGCTTTTTGAAGTCAAGCTTCGACTGTATCAACTAGGAGGTGGAGTTGGGTTGAATCATCCCCCAATTTTGGTTCTCTCAGTGCAATGGAGACTGCACAGCTAGACTGTAGGGCCTGTTGTACCCCTCGGAGTTCAGTCTCAATTCGATCATACATCTTCTCTTGATTTTCTTCTTTCTTCTCTGTTATTTCCAGCCAATCATCTTGAAGGGATGCTATGAGGAATTTTAAGTCATCGGAGGTGAGAACAGTCTGCATCTTGGTCATGGTGGCCTTCGATTTCTTTCGGGAGGAATATTTCGAAGGTGAAACTTTCCTCTTCTTCAGGGGATCAACCTTGTCTTCTTGCTTTTGTTCGACTTCTTTGTCATTCAACTGTTCGCCATCACCTCCTTGCTCTGGTGATATGGATGCAATCTTCATGGATGCATTGTCTATCTCTTGGACCTCCTCGATCTTCTTTGTTCTTATAGGTCCGGGTGTATCCTACGTAGTTTATAGGCTGTCGATGTTGGATATCTCCATAGGGTCTGCTAGAATAAGGAGATCTATTAACCAGTCCTTAGTGATCTCCTCCAAGTTCTCCTCCGTCAACTTGTAGTAGGATTGAAGTTGTTGCTTGTGTTCGTTGGCGCGTGCTATGATGTAAATAAATTGTCAATCTACGCTGAACTTCATCAAAGTTTAGAACCAGTGTAGGGTGTTCGAGGTCATGCGAGGCTCCGACTGTATGGATATCTTCAACTGATTGTAGTAGGTATGAAAAACAACATTTGACTACCATTTTTTATTCATGTCGCTTGAGTACCACATTGTACTGAACTTCACGACCAGCGGTTAAAAAGGCTCAATGTCCGGGAAGGACGTACCTTCTGGCATCTCCCGAGCAATAAAATATATAAGGATCAAGAGCCAGCTGAAATGAAATTCATATCCTTGATCTTGTGATTCTCTACAGTCGAGTTCCAACTGGTTCACTAGGTACTTCACCCAGTTCATCTTAAGGCCTTCCGTGCACTTCCCTGCAAGGTCAACTACAAAATCGATGAATTGGATAGGTCGGTTCTTTTGTACTAACTTCCTTACGATCAACTGACAGGTGAGGCGCACTATGCCACTCTAGATAGAAGCTACCTTGTAGCCTCGCATTCCCTTATCGACATCGCCATAAGTATCCTTGATCCTCTGTGCTAGAGCGTGATCCATTGCTTTTCTGGGGTAAAAATCCTGTGGATCAGGTCCTTGCATACTCAAGCCCATGATCCGATTGATCAACATTGGATAAACTGTTATATGGTGGTTCAGCCACAAATATCCGCCATGGTAATAAGGCAACAGTAGATTGACACATGCATTCACCTCCTGGTTTCTTCTGAAGTGGGGAATCTTCATGACGTTCAACAGGGTGGACTGAGCGAGGTTCATAGTCCACGACTGGGGGATTATATTTGAATTATTCCCCTTATTTCTTGTCAAGTACTTATGTGGAGTGATCATGTTATATACTTTGTGATCTCTGAGGTTGAAGTCGCTAAACTTCGACGCTGCAATCTTATCTTGGTCTACGTGAATTGCGCATATCCCCTTTGGGAGGTACGTTGTAACCAAGGTGTATTCGAAATATTTGGGCACACTATCTTGATTTACAGTGCCACTCAGAGGTGCAATATAGGCGGGTAATATAGTTGGGATCAATTTGGCATTCGCTAGATCATCCTTGTGCTTGGTTCACTTTTCATCTAATCGTCAGGATGGTCTGACTCCGTGAGTAGTGGACAGAGAGGTTGGTAGTCCTCTCGTCGATGATACTTGTACACCTATAGACATTGACATGACTCTTTGAGTCATGAGGTCAATCAGAACTTCTTCAACAACTTTCTCGGTAGTGCTCAACTCATCTGACATACACACTCGAAGTTGGAAATCTTCGGGTTCGGAGGGTAACTTAGACTATGCAATAGGATAGAGGGACATAGCGCAATGACCACTGTGTAAAATCAACAAGTCTGTGAAATTAAATTCACGATTGGCAAAAGTGTTCTCAGTGCATGGCATGACGGGATAAATAGGTAACTCGACAACAGGATGCTTGCAATGGGTATGAATCCTTTATTAACTTTTTTATGTTCGTTATGGCGTGGTCCCAATGGTCAAATGGTGAGTTGTTTGTCCATAAATGTATTTCTACCTATTTGGAGCATTGTTCTAACGGTTATAATTTCCTCAATGGCTATATTTCTTCGCCATGGCGAAGTTCCATGTGACATTGTTCTGATATCCCGACGAAGCTCCAATTTTGCAAATTTTCCTTATACGAGGTTTCTTCTGGATCTTTATGTAAATTTTCAATCTTAGCCCTCTTCTTACTTATATTTATATCCTTCTTATCAGTGAGCTTCGTCTAGGTATGCTTTTTTCCATTCTGATTTTTATCTTCTTTTGGCATAGTTACTTCGCGATGTTGAGATTCTTTCCTAAGATTCGAGGGTGATCCTTTTTATTTATCTATAATAGGTACTTAAATCTTCTATGGGTCTTCTAGTGTTCTTGCAACTTTGACATCTGGGTCTCTGGTGCTAAATAGATTCAATCTGTTCTTTAGTTCTTTAATCAAGTGTGCGATCCTTCTAGTCATGAATTCTTTTAACTCTTGCTTCTTTTGCTCTAAAAATTCTTCTTCTTCTTGCCTTCTAGCCTGATCTCTTTCAATCCAAGGTTTTCCTAGTAGCATGTTAAATGGTGTTTTGTCCTAAATAAATTTAATGATATCAAAATATTCTTTTGTCGAATCTCTCTTGACAGTCATAGGTATCTGAGTGAGCTTTCCACATAAGTTTATCATCTTTCCTTTGAATAGTCCTATTCCTCCTAATGAAGGAATCATAGCAGACCTTCTTATAGCTTCCCAAGTTCTCTCTGTCATGATATTCACCTGTGTTTCCTCATATAGAACATAGTCAATGTTGAAGTCTCCTATTCTTGCTTCAAGGAATTCCTTTTCTTTGAAGATCTCTGATAATCTGACATGTCGGTGGTCATTCAGGGTTTCTCTCATATGTAGCAATAATTTTTCTGATTCTTTCTGGGGTTCGACCATAATTTTAGTTTGTGGATCTACCTTAGGGTTTTCTTGTCTCATGTTCATTTCTTCAAGCTTAGAAATCATTCTAGGGAAATCCAATACTTCATGGTTCATAGCTTTACAACAAAGACAACTAGGTCTTCTCCCAGGGCATTCCTTGGCAAGATATCCTGGTTTTTTGCAACTGTAACAAATGGTTAATCCTCTCTTTCTTTTAAATGATCCCCAACCTTTCCTTCACTGTGCACTAGGATCATGGTAGCTAACCTGCAAACATTTCTTTCTAGGGTCCTGCATACACTTATTAGTCCAAACATTCTTTCTATGCATAGGTATAACATATTTTTTACTATTCTTATTAGATCTACTCATATCAAATCTTATTTCATTTATTAATACTCTAGTTTTCAAGCTAGGATAGAATCCATCAAACATACCTAGATCCATACTATTGAAATAAAATTTTCCACTTATCTTACTTTTCATATCTAGAACTTTTTCAATATTCTTACCTTTATCAAAGCATAGAGATTTCAGATCTTACCTCTTTTAATAAAAAATTCTCACTTTTGCCTTTCTCAGAGCACAAAGCTTTCAGATCTTACCTCTTTTATTTAGATCAAACTTCTTTTCCTTAGCACAGATCTTGTCAAACTAAGTAGAGTATTGCGCACTAGAGAAACAAATCTATGCACAAAGCTTTCACAATGTCAGGTCAGATCTTTGCACAGAGCTTCTTCTTCCTCAGTTCCCAGCAATCACAGTTTCAGGTCCCAGCAACAGATCCATTTGTTGGCACATAGTTAGACCCAGTGTTCAACGCTACAAAAACACACCAACAAAACCCTAACTATCGTCCCTTTTAGAAACATCTGTAAAGAAGATGAAGTCTCACCTGAGGTAGAGGCAAGGGTGGTTGCAGGACTCAGGTGTCTGCAACCTTAGATGGGACACAGATCTGTGATTATAATACTTAATAGATCACTTAGCACCATTATCTCATCATTGTTTAACCAATATCTACTCCACAGGGAAAATAGAGCATCACATCATTCACCCTGATTTAATGTATTTAAGAACTTAGCATATATAAATGGATCAGATCTAGCAGATTCAGGCACTAAGCACATTCACTTATATTAGATATAACATCCAGATTCATCATAAGCACAAAGAATAAATAGATCTATCTATCTATCTATATCAAGCACTTAGCAAATAACACATAAATACATCAGAACATCGAACAGAGCAAAATAACACATTATTTACGTGGTTCACCCTGACCCTAGGGCTACGTCCACCAACTCTTCTTCTTTATTAGCTTCAATCAGTTATCTACATGCACAAAGCCACAAAACCCCTAATCCGCATAGGACAGAAGATTTGCGCAACTCGCTAGATCCTTCTTCCTTGCATTACAACACAAAGCCCTTCATAGTTTGTTGAAACCACTTGCACTTAGATCTACAAGCCTCTCATAGTATGCACAAAGCATCTACAAACCATACTTGCACTTAGCACTTAGCTTATCAATGCCTCATCACATAGATACACTTCTTACATTGTGTAGACATCTATTTATAGTTTACAAAGTAGGCCTAAACATGGGTAAAGCCATGGGCTGACATCCCATACCCATTACATATTCCCAAATCCCAAGAAGGACACAAAAAGGGGCCGAGATCCCACAATCTCTGCTTCATCTTCTGCTCTGCCTTTGACAAGCTGGCAAAGTCCCAAAATAGGTCAACATGACCAAGAATCTCCCAAAACTTGGTCAAGGGCCAACAGGGCACGCACATACACAATGTTTTCTTTAACAGTCGGGTACATCAACTTTTTAGGCTTCCTGGATGAGTTTGGTGTTTGTTGGGTGCATTTTGATGGTTGTTGAGTCTTCTTGGGTCTTTGTCCTAACTGTTGAGTGCCTACAGAGTGATAGGAAAACTTATTTTTTTTGAAATTCTGGGCGATATTCTTTCTCATCATATTTTTCATTGGTTTTCCTTAGATCTTGGTCTAAGTATTTGCTTCTTGGTATCCTACTTGGCATGTTTCTCTTTACTTTTAGTAGGGTCTGTCTATGAAGCTGTTATTCAGTCCTTGCATTTTCATTTCTTTATATAGAAAATACAAAAACAATAATTGATCATTTTTCATTATGGAATTTTCTCTTTTGGTTATTGAGTATTGATATTGACATATGTGGAAGGATTGCATCGTATTGAAATTGTAGAACAACATTTAAAGTTTCATTTAAAACACTTACCATATTTTGAGAATTTTAAATTAGGACTTAGCACTATGTTTATAGTCATTTCTTTGATATGATGAGTCATAATATCATCAATTTCACGATCACATCCCTTGAGTAAACAAAAGACATTAAAAGTAACGTTGATTAACTAAAATTGATTAGAAACAATTTTATTTTTCAGAGTACACAAATAAGCATAGGATATAGGGCCTTGGAATATGATTTTGTGAGTAAACATATTGAAGGATATTAAACTAAACATATGTTTCTGACTAGGGAGTGGTGAAATCCATTGTGTAATTAGTGACATCAGGACACTCTGCTCACACTAGAGTTAAGCATGAGGTCGCACAAAGTTGGTTGCAGAGATAACCCTCTAATAACTTCCTAGCATCAGAGATATTTTTGGGGATCTATTCGTATTTTGGGGTCTTGCTAGTACCTTTACCTCTGTGAGAGGTGGTGCTTTCAATATTTCAAGCTTTGTTACCTTGCCCATATGGTGGACCTGACTTACGACTGTTCGCCTTCACATTGGTTATATCATGGTGGATTTAGTTTATTGACATAGGTAGGCACATAGGTTACTTGTAGGGGTTATTTTGCAGGTACCCCGAGTTAGATAAGGGTTAGGCAACACACAGTCTTTATGGAGGATTACCTCTCCGGGGGGATTTGACCAACTACGTTGTTAAGCCCACAAGGGCCCTTATAAATGATTTTGATACCTCCAACATTTTGAAGGGAGTATTAGGCCCCTATTGGGTGAGGCATACCTACTATAGTGAGGGAGGCCCCTTTTCAGATACTATATCTTGTTTGTGTGCATTTGGAATTTTTGTTTATTTTGGTGTGCTCTCTGATTGTTAGTTGGCCCTAGGATTTTGTTTTTTATATCTCAATTCTTGAGTCATCGTTGAGTCATACTAGCTTCCTCGTAGTTCTTTCCATTTATTGAAGTTATCACTACACCTTGAGTCTTTTCCTTCTAAGAGGCACAAAGTTACTAAACGTGGTACACATACCTCCACCTACCAGACTTGTGATTATACAATTATGAGTACTAAGTCGAGTCAAAAATACATGGGGAGTCCCTTGAATCCTATACATACTATAGTTAATGAGTTTCCTTCGACTCCTTTAGTTGTGATGATTGTAGTACCAGAGGTTCCTGTCACTACTCCTATCCATCCTGTGGTTGTTACTCAACCCATAGTAATGAACCCTTTTGGGTCTCTTTTTGGTATGCCTATATACAATTCTCAATCCATACCTTTGGTCTTTAGCCCTTTCTCTTTTGATATGCCAAATATGACATTGAAAATTTCATCCTACATTCTAGAGACTAATGCAAATCCTAGTATTGGACCCAGGGGCATGGCCCCTCTGCATACTCCTCTCTTGTTTGGTGGAAGTCAAGTTCCCCAAACAAATCCTTCGGTTGGGGGCCAGCCTCCATTTTATTTTGGGTCTAATCCTAGAATCAATGCTCCTGGATGGAGTATTGAATCAAGAAGACAAGCCAATTCCTATATTTCATCCATTCCCCTTTCCTCCTCCACATCAATTCTGACTAACACATTTGGTATGATGAACCCACCTCTATCCTCCATATTTCCACCCGAAGGAGGTCAGTTTCATACTATGGGAAACCCCCATACTGGAGCCACTTCAGCTGGGGATAATGTTTATAACCCTCATTATACCATTCCTACAGGTATGGTGCCTATACAACCTCTTATGAATCAGTTTGGAGGAGGATATTACTATACTGGACAAGGCCATGGTGTATTCCAAAACCATGGATGGTTTGTAATCCATCAACATCAATCTTTCCTGGGAGCATGGTCTCAGATGCTGCAACCCCAACTCCCTTTTCTAGCCAGGCTTAATTTTTCATAGTTGTCAAGATTAATGAATGACCCAGTGCATAACAATCTATCATGGCCCCCCTTCCCCACCAAGCTTCCTTCAGAGATTCTAAAATTTGAGGGAAAGACTAGCGAGGATCTAGGTGATCATGTTACTACTTTTCTTCTTTGGTGCTTGTCCAATTCTATTAATGATGATTCTATTCATTTGAGAATTTTTCATCGCAACCTCATGGGGGTTTCTATGAAATGGTACATTGAGCTACCAGGGGGAACATATGGAAATTTTAATCAGATGGTTTTGGTCTTTCTCAACCACTTCCAGTTGTCAGTTTGTTACGATGCCGACATAGAACTCATGTTGACCCTTTGTCGAGATAAGGCCACACATATCTCGCACCATATCCAAGAGTGGCGTAGACGGACGAGGTTGATCAAACCCTACATTTCTCCAGAGTTTTAGTTAGAGTGGTTCCTTAAATCCCTATTTCCTTATATTTCAAAGGATATCTCTACATTTGGGCTAACATCTGAGGAAGAATCTATTTTCAAATCCCAACAACTGGACCTCATATATTCTAAGTCTAGGATGTTATATGAAATTATTCTTGACGCGCTGAGGTCAAATTATGACCCTAGACAAAATCGTGGGCCTCATGCTGATGGCATTATAGGCTCTAAAAATTCTAAGTCTATAGACTTGATGACAAACTGGTTGAAGGAATTGTCTCTAAGCCAGTTTGTAGCAGGAAAATCTTCATCTTCATCCTCCACTCCCACTCAATTGACAGATGTGAATTATGTGCATTCATTGACCAACCCAAATGGTAACTAGAAACTAGGAGGGAATAGAAAGAAAGAACAAGGTAATAATCGTAAGGGTGGGAGAAATAATAATAAATCCACGGAGGATACTAAAAATGATAGATCAATTAATAATGTTGGTGAGGGAAAGAAAGAGAAGTGGAAGGTGAAGTTTCCTTTTAAAATTTGTAAATATGATCACCTTACCCACCTATGCCCCAAACTTGAGGAAGCCTTGGGGCTCTTATCTCAACCACCTGATGTGCTCACCAATTCCTTTCTACATAATCAACACATGGCCTCAAGATCCTCCAATACCAGAAATTTGTCTAGCGGGAATCAAAACCCCTCGAAACATTAAGGTGATCATCTATGTGTTAATATGGTCAAGTCATAGATTAATGTAGCCACTCGATCTCATGATTACGATTCTTCATAGAATGTTCCAGGTCTAAAGTCTTCCCCTCCTCTGGAAACAACTTTGCATATATAAAATCTAGAGCCTCCACCTCATATTCCAAAAGGAGTACTAAAATGATCTGTCCACAATCTTAATGCTGAAGCCGCCTAGAAATATTCTATTGTTGAAGATATGGGTCAAACCCCTTGTGTGATGTCGGCTTTGGAGGTTCTCCAGACATGTCCTTCATAGAGGAACACCTTTTTATCTTCTTTAGGATCTCTAGAACCATGTGGCTCAAAGGTTATTAAGTTTGAAATCATGGATGCTAAGACTCACTTTCCTTACCACATGGCCTTTCCAATCCATGTGGATTACACAAAGTATACCATCAAATGCGTTGTTATTGATGAAGGTGTTACAATGTGCATGAAGTCACTAACCTGTTGGAAATCCATTGGTTCTTAGAATCTCTCTCAATCTATGACTATGTTGACCTCAGTTGATGGTCATTCATTTTGAAGCCACAAAATTATTTCTACTTTTCCAGTCCAGTTAGGTGGAAAGACAGTGGAGGTTGATGTCAAGGTGGTTGATGCACCCCTTGACTATAATTTACTACTAGGGCATAATTGGACTTATGCCATGACCATGGTCGTGTCGTCTATTTTCCACACTTTATGTTTTCATCACGAAGGGAAAATAGTGATGATTGATCAATTGTCCTTTGTGAATGCTAGTCCTAATGCATCAGTTGGACCTTCAATCCCAGTGATTGACAATTCTCAACTGGAAACTAAGGATATTAGTGTCAGAATGTATTCCTCTCTCATGGGTACCTTTGATTCCATGGCACCAATTCATCACATTTATACCATTTCTAGTGATTCTTCGTTGTCAATGAGGTCTTTTCCTTTCCATACTTCATATTTCAATGAACTTTGGACCCTATCTTCCCCAACTCTGTCAATCGAAGGTGAGTCATACATTGTGATGGAAATGCCACTGTAAGAGACAGAAGTTGCATATCAAGTTGTTCTTAACATTGCTACTGACCTGAATCATGTCTCCTCACAGGTGGATGAGGAGAATCTTGTTCTCGAGCCCGTATGGGCCACCCAATCGTCGTGTTTGCATGATTACCTCGATGATAATTTACCTTCATATGAATCCATATTAGAGTCCATGAATGGTCTCGATATCCCATGGGACGATATGCATCATCGCTCTTACTTCCTCCTAGAACTTGTTAGGATTGAACAAGACAACTTTAGATCTACCTTGAGTGTGATGGTCGATCACGTCGTGGTTCCACTAGATATGCATGGTTTTTATTCCAAAGGAAACATGGAGAATATTTCTCCTACCATCAAAATCAACATCTCTCGAGTTCTTGGAAAATTTGAAAATGTATATATCGGTGAAGATTGCTCGCCTGAAGAAATTCAGATCTGCACCGATCTCTTCAACGAGTTTTGTGACGTATTCATTTGGTCATACAAAAATATGCTAGGTATTGACCCTAGAATTTTAGAACATGAGATCAATACTTATCTGGATGCTAGACTTGTTCAACAATGTCTAAGAGCTATTAATTCTAGGAAGACCCCTACTATTAAGGCAAAGGTAGAGAAGCTATTTATTGTTGGTTTCTTCTACCCATTTCCTTTGACCGAATGGGTGTCCAATCCTGTTCTTGTGAATAAGAAACAAGGAACCATCTGTGTATGTATAGATTTTTGAGACCTGAACAAGGCTTGTCTTAAAGACAACTTCCTGACACCTTTCATTGACCAAGTTCTCAATGAGTGTGCGGGACGCAAAGTTTTTTCTTTTATGGATGGATTTTCAAGATATAATCAAATTCAAATCAAACCTGAGGATCAACACAAGACGATGTTTAATTTTCCTTGGGGTACTTTAGCATACCGGAAAATACCTTTTGTCCTTAAAAACTCCAGAGAAACCTTCCAACGCACCATGAAATTTTCTTTTCACTATCTCAAACACATCATTGATGCTTACCTTGACGATCTCGCTGCTCACTCTTGCAAGAGAGTAGATCACTCTACTCACCTTCGACTAGTATTTGAGAGATGTCGATTAAACCCTCACAAGTGCATATTTTTCATTAGGTCTAGCCGTCTCTTAGGATTCTTAGTCTCTGAGAATGGGATCATGGTAGATCCTATGAAAGTTGAGGTAATACTTCAATTCCCACCCCCGTGCAACATTCTACAACTTCAAGGTTTACAGGGGAATGATAACTTCTTGCGTTGGTTCATAGTGAACTATGCCAATTTAACTAAGGGTTTCATGCATCTTTTGAATAAGGATACCCCATTTATATGGGATGAGCGAGCCCAAGAATCCTTCAATGCTCTTAAAAAATCCTTGGTATCAACGCCTCTGTTGAAGCCTCCATACTACATTAGGGATTATTTTCTTTATATTTTTGCGTCTGAAGGGAAATTTGGTGTGGTTCTGGTTCAGGAGGATGATGAGCTCCATGAGCACATTGTCTACTATTTTAATCAAAACTTAGTCGGTTTTGAATTTAAGTACTCTTACGTCATGAAGCTAGCCTTGGGTGCCATACATGCATTCCAAACATTACGACATTATATATTGCTTTGAGAAACTACCGTAGTTGCAGATATCAATCCATTTCAATATGTCCTTACCAGACGTATCATAGGGGGAAAATACAATAAGTGGATTGTTATTTTGCAAGAATTTGATCTCGATTTTTCTTCGACGAAATCTAAGAAACCGTTATTTTTTGCCGAGTTTATATCATACTTCCCTCGACTAGATGAGGATGTTATTCATGAAGATTCATTTGAGGATGAACATATATTCTTTATCTCATCTTCAGACCCTTGGTATGGAGATATTTTAATCTATATTCAAACCTTGAAGCTACCCCAACATTTGTCAAGAGATGATCAATGACGTATACAACATCAAGCTAAAAAATACCTCATCATCGATGACACTTTGTATTGTTGAGGAGTAGATAATATTTTTCATCGTTGAGGAGTAGATAATATTTTTCATCGTTGCTTGAATCACGAGGAAGCTGAGTCGGTTCTTAATGACTGTCACAGTGGGGCTTGTGGTGGTCATCTATCTGGGCTTGCGACAACCCAAAAAATAGTGCAAGTTGGTTATTTTTGGCCATCAATTTTTAAAGATTGTGTTGAAGTGGTCAAGAAGTGTCACCCTTTCCATGTGTTCGCTATGAAAATGTGCTCGCATATAGCCCCTCTTCACCCAGTCATCACCGTCGGTCCCTTCACCAAGTGAGGGGTAGATTTTATGGACTGTAACCCAGCTTCGGCTAGGGGGCATCAGCATATTATCATGGCCATGGATTACTTCACTAAGTGGGTAGAGGCCATGCCTATCATTAAATCCGATGGTAATACAACAACGTTTTTCATATTCAACCAAATTATAGCCTGGTTAGGAATCCCAAAGGAGACTATCAATGATCATGGTAGTCACTTTCAAAATGAAATGATGAAGGAGTTAGCATCAAAACTGGGGTTTAAGCACGGTCATTCTTCCCCTTATCATCCCCATGAAAATGGACAAGTAGAGGCGGTGAATAAATCTGTCAAGACCATTTTGCAAAAAACTGTCATTTGAAGTAAATATGGCTGGCATATAATGATTTACCATGCTCTTTGGTCTTATTAAACCTCAATTAATACTTCCACCATTTTTTCTCCTTTTCAATTAGTGCATGGTGTGGAGTCGATCCTTCCGATTGAATGTGAAATCCCTTCCCTCAAGTTGGAAATTGAGCTCCTACCTGACACATCCGATCTTGAAGAGTGCCTCGTGCACCTAGAGCATATAGATTAGCAACATTGAGATGCCTCTATGGCCATTGAAGAGAATAAACAATGTGTTAAGGTTCAATATGATAGGTTTTTCTGTCCTCAAAAATATGCTAAGGGTGATTTGGTCCTCCTGTATGACCAAGCCAAAGAACCATTGGGGGAAGGAAAGTTCAACCCCATGTGGAATAGTTCTTATACCGTGCGATGTGTTTTAGAGAAAGGAGGCTACGAATTGGAATATTATGAAGGAATATGATGGACGATCCCAGAAATGGGCTCTACCATAAAATATATTACACTTGATCCCTCAAGCTTGGGTGTGACTCTTTGTATATTAGTGTATGTTAGTGTATATACATCTTTTCCTTTACATCACTAGCTTGATTATATAGTTTTCCCTTGGTTGGCAGATGTCAACAGAGTCTTCAGTTTACTTAGGATTTGCAGATGGAGCCAGTTGTCATACACAGAACATGGCTTCCACTACTTGGGTCATTTACTCTCCCGAGGGACAATTGGTCTCTTCAAGTGGCGTTTGTCTGGAGCCATCAACGAATAATGTGGCTGAGTATAGCGCCATTATAGATATTTTTCGTGACTCCATTTCACATGGTGTTCAGTCTTTACAGGTTTGCTTGGACTCCCAATTAGTAGTATGTCAGTTAAACGACAGTTATCGTGTGTGAGACCCTACTATACTTCAACAATTCCTATGGGTATGAATTTTGGAACAATACTTTGATTTTATTACTTACAATCACATACCTAGAAGTTCTAATCATGTATCAGATGCATATGATAATTATGTTTTAGATTGGAATTTGTCACATAACTAAAGTAAAGAAAACACACTCATCAATGTACACATTGTAACATACATAAGTAAAGTTGAGGACCAATGTTTTTTATATTTTATCTCTTCAAAAAATATGGTGTCATAGTACAAAATGGGGCTCACACCCTCAAAATACATATATGGTTGATAGATATAATGACCATGGAATCTACGCCTGTTGCGTCGGATGTGTATCATGATATCACAGTATGACATTTGCGAGACATCGGAAGAGTCGCACCCACTCATGGGGCACAACCACCATATGTCATTGCATAGCCTCTAGCAGATTCTCCACCTGAACCATAGGAATCACGTGCATCAATTGAGACATGTTCCCTTGCACATTTTGTAGCACTCTCTCTGCATCTCCTCCCACATGCTCATCTCCCTAGTTCCTCCGCTAATGTCGTGGGAATCCATCTAGTCGTCGCGGACCCACATATGTGTAACAAATCATTATTGTTAAAAACTTGATACCATAAAAAAATATTTTTGTTTTTATTATTTTTGAAAAAACACAAAAAAATGAAATATATAAAAAAAAAAATTCATACCTATATCACCATAGCTAGAGCCTGGTGGAAAAGGAATATCTAGATCTCCTTTTTAGTTGATCCCAACATAAGGGTAGTCATCTATGGATATCACATGTCAATGCTACCTAACAAATAACTCGTCGTTGTAGGGGGTTGTCACCCTACCACCTCCTAACCGCCTCATCTCATCGGTCCATCGTGACATGGATGGATTGCGCGATCTGTGTGGAATGATCTCTACTATAGGTCTCAAGCCTGGAACCTGCTCAAATAAAAAACTACACAAGATGGATGCCAACCCAAAGTTTCTCTTTCTCCCTTGTTTGCAATATGTCAGATGGCTCTTCATGTTAGCCAATAGTGAGGTACACCAATCATAAAATGTGGGTCGTGAGCACTCCACTGCATAAAACATGAGTGTCCTTGATGCCTCATACAACGAGGATGACCTAGAAATATGTGTAAGGACAAGAACGATGATATTTAAACTCAGGTTCTCGATCACCCTAATGGGGATTTGGATCCCTACTTTGTTTTTTTATGTAATACAATGGGTGGCAATGTAGTCCTCTATATTCATACCACCCCCAACCCCCCGGGCTTTGAGATTCACCACCTTGCCTCGATAAGACAATCCTGTGATAAAATAGATTCCATCCAGTTCAATCCTCAATGGTTTCCCATCGATATTGAAGGCCTCTGTATCTAGATCCCAAAATTTTAATAGCATTTGGAGCAACCTCACTTGAGCCCTCATTCCTTTGAGAGCCCAAAATTTGTAAAGGCCACATCTTTTCAGAGCTAGTTGGGCCCCTGCACCTCTTTCCACTATTGCATCTACTTCCTCATGCTCTCTCTCTCTCCATTCAAGCAACATCCTACCAAAGGAAAACCATATTTTGATTTAAATTCATTTAAAAACTTGTGTATGGACTTGTACACGGGCTGCAGTGTTAAAAGCCGCATGTAGGGCCACATATACACAAGAAGGCTTTCATTTTCCCACATACATGTCTCCATATACATGACCTGATAAAATATAGCTCACGTACACCCTAATTTATATGGTACGCCCTAAAATACTCAAAAAATGAGGACTAAATTTAAAATTTAAACCACTAGAAATGAAGAGGAGAAAGAGCACTTACTTGGTATAGACGGTTGTCAATTTCGTTGATCATAGCTCCTCCAATCAACACTTGAAGATCGTGGGAAAATTGGTCTAAAATGCACTATGTGGATTAAAAACTCAAATGGTATGGTAAAATTGGTTATTTTTACTATTAGTAGAAATTTTTTATCCACTTTACATAGTTTATGCTATTTTTTTGACCTAGTGTACTAATAGTGTAGTGGAAGGAGTTGGTTTTGGTGGTTTTGTCCAGGGAGTTTTGCGGTTTTTAGTGTCATATTGCCCGTTCGTGACTTCGACAGGTATTTTCTTTTACCAACATATAGGATAGGTTATCATTCCATTTTGAATATTTTCATTGTCCTATGACTATGATCTATATGCCTTAGGTATGAACCCATTTATTAGTGACACAGAACCTTCTTACTTCTACTAGAAGTGTCATTAGTGAGTGGTAGAGGCTTATCAAACATGGGTGCCCTAGTTAGAACCTTTGTTCCATTTGGTGCCCATGTAAAAATTATTCCATAGGATCGGGAGTCCCTTATAGTTCCAATATGAATTTGTGTTCGAACCCCATATTCTTACTCACAAGCATTCTGACCTATACCTATGGGACTCCCCCCGAGTCTTAGTTAAGCTCTTTTCCGACTCTCTAAAAAATCAAAAACATTGTCGAGTGAACTTGTCTCTTTCACACTCGTTAAATGGTTTTGAAAGGATGTCTATTTGGTGTAAGTTTAACTCTTTTTCGGACCAAGTAGACCAATTTTGAAAAAGAAATACTCTAGTCAACATTGGATAGAAGAGTTCTATTGGGTATTGTTTTATACTTTTTCAGGCCTAGGCGACTAAATCTACGAAAAATGACATTCCTTGGAGTTAAGTTGTAATTGCATTCCATTATCTTTCTTGCAGTATTGAGCCTATTGTCGCTTCCCTCTTTCTCGTTATAAGCCTATTACCTCATCAATTTGCATCTTGGCTCCAAGTAGAGCCTTGTTTATATCCTTTGCATCTTGACACCTTGTACCCTAAGAGGAAACATTCCCCTGAGTGTCCATGGCCCAGATGCACGTTCTTGCATTGAGCATAGGTATGTTCCACTGTTTGGAGTTAGTTACTTATTCACGACACTCATTTCCCCCCTTCTATCATAGCATTTGTTTTCCTATGAAAAAACAAAAAAAGATGGGTGGAAAAAAATATGATCTTTGGCAGTAGTCATTTCTCCTTTGAACAGAGCACAAAATTTTGAGTTCATTGTCATACAAAGTTTGGGTTTATTATGACCTTAGGAAGCTGATCTCATTACCTATATTTTACTCCTCCGACTAGTTATTCTTAGAGTCCCTATGAAGAGTTCGTTGATGCCTCTTGCATCAAAAAGTTTCATAATCAAATCTATGCTTCCTGAGTTATCCATTTGTATCATTCTCTTTTTCAAAGGAAGTATATAATCCTATGTCGACATTTTCTCAAAACTCTTGAATTTGCATGTCATCCATACCCTTAGTGTGTCTCATAATCACATGAAGTTGTAATCCTACAGTGCACCCTGGTCCTACTTTCATTATGGGTAGGTAACCTTGAACCTAGCAGTCGACATCTCCTCATTAGTCGCTAATTGGGGGATTTCCCTTGTGTTCGATGGAAAGAAATATCTTCACACATTGGGATTCATGTAGGGTATTGGAGGCCATTATCCTTATTGATGGTTTCCTCTCCTTTGTAAAAACATTTCCTTATTGGTTGTTATTAAGAGGATATATTTCATGCACTACTTGCATCTGGGGCATGCAAGAGACACACAAGTTCATTGGTTCATGAACATCCTCTTCATTCAAGTTCCTCCAAATCATCAAGTTATTTCTTTGTACCTCGCATTGACTGATGAGAGATGCCTTAATGCTCTCCTTTCAGCGGGTCTCCTTCCATCGAATCTAGATCATCTATTCTGGAAACGAGGCCTAGAGTCCTATGAGTACCTAGAGGCTTGCAGTCATCAGTGGTAGGTCCTCCCGCCATCGACAACTAGGAATACATCAATGTCTCTTGATTGATGGATTCTTCAAGTGCTCAACCTCAACAACTTTATTCACACTTGTAAGAATGTACTTGGTGCCTTGATACCTACTTTCATTATTGGTAGGTTGTCTCGTGTTTGTTAACGATATACCTTAATGACCAGTAATCAAACGAAGTCTCATTGTGTTCAACTTCAACTCCTCTATTCACATAATGTAGACTTGCACCTTTGGTAGATAGTCTAGAAGACATTCAATTTACAGTAGCATATTTCTTGAGTTTTTGTTATTGTTCATTGGACCAGTACCTATATGACTTCAGTGATCATGGGAGATCACATTATACTCCATTGTATACAGATATCATCAAATTGATTTTGAGACTGGTTTTCACTGGGCCTTGTTCGTGACTATGACAGCCTATGGCATGTGTCTACTTTGTATTTCCTATCCATGGCCATGAATAGTTGTTTGGTATATTTCCACATGGATCTACAGTGTAATTCAATTGGCAGCCATGTGTACAAAGTCATTATGGATTGTAATATTCTCATGAGAAAATAGCGCTTCCAGCTGAGTCTCCATCACTCCACTTTTGGGAATTATAATGTATTTTGGCCATCACAAATAATCCTCTGACCTCACACATTAGGGGACATCTGTTATAGTAAGTTTTTCCTCACCCCATGCAACTTTCATAGATGGCATTTCCATTTCCCTATGTAGACTTGAAGTCCCTTGATTATACCTTCCAGAGCCAAAAAATCATATTTTCCACATATACGCACCCTACCAGTTAGAAAACATGCATATACGTAGGTTTTACCATTAAAGCCCATGTACATTGGGTTTTGTGCCCAAAATTAAAAATTGTGTCGGGTTTCCATGTCATGTCATGAGATCCATGATATTTGACCTTCCATATACTAGAAATGTTCTAACTCAATCCTTCAGTTCCACTTGAAGGATATAAATTGGGCCATATCCAAACCGTGGAAGAGGACAAAATTCAACTTTTGAGAGAAAATATACTCTGGAGAAAATTCACTTCACATTGAGTCTGCAACCCTTTATCCTTGAAATTTTGAACACATTGTTCAACCCCAGAGCTCTTCCTTCTTTGATGGAGAACCTCATTGTCTCCTTTATATGAGTTTGCTTTTGGTGGAGGATTGAAGTGGTGGATACCCAGCTGGAGGGACCTAATTTCTCAGTACTGATGTGTGTCGTCACATAAGTTTGTCACTTATACACTTGTGTTGATCATTTATAATAAAAATACTCATTTCTCGTCCAATTGATATCTTGCAAATATTTGAATTATCATTCCATGGGCATATTTTTCATGAATGTTAATGGATTATTATGTTTTATATGCTAACATTATATATTATCACCATATGCTTACATATCTTGGTTGTTGAGGACAAGTTGCAGGTATAAATCTTTGAGTTTTGTGCTCAACGGTGGTCTTCATCGAACGTGTGGATGAGGTAGGCTCATGATCTTGTCATGCTAGCATTTATTTATATAGAATACTTGGGATTAGAGTTGATTTATGTGTTTCATTCCTTTTGTTGCGGTTTACCCCATGCCATAGAGTTATTTTTCTCGTAACAACGATATATCAATCCCTGGTTTATATTAGTCAATATCTTCCTAAATTAGTAGAAAAAATCATGAAGGTGCCTCATATTTGGGATGTCAATTCATTAAAAAATTTGAAGGGGAGGCCTTGGTCAGGAAAGTTAGAATGAGGAAAGTGAAAGGTAATTAGATGGTAGATATCTATAATACTTTGCATTAATATTGATTTATTTCTATATTGTACTTATTTAAGTTTTATTTATCTTCCATGATAAATTATTATTTAATATTTACTCTAATTACAATTTTTTATTCCTTTTTCATACAGTTGGTTGAGATTGGGATGCACTACATTTATACATTACAAACAATCTTGATTGGATGAAAGTATGGACAGATTGATGTAAATAAAATGTAATGGTAGTTTATCATGGGAAGGTGTGTCTAGTTTTCTTAAATAAGCTCATTGTAATCAAGACACCAATCTTACTCAGAGGGAAATTGATTTAGCATATGGTTTAAAATATAAATGGGAAAGCATATTATTCACCCACATCATGTTTTAGTTATTTTCCATTCTATTAATCTATGTCATGGTGTGTTTCTTTTATAAGGTTTTACTAGGTCTAAATATCATGTTTATTCATTGGTAAATGTGCATTTTTTTTACGTGTGGGGCATATTGCAGTTGAAATTCCACAAGTCTAAGTGGTGCAATGAACATAAATTTCACATCAAAAAGTTGGATGATAAGAAGAAAACCTATGATTCTAGGATAACTACAGTATTTCAGGTCATAAATTTTTCCTCTAGAAGTGACAGGCATCCAACAATATCTAAAAATAGATACTATGCGTATTTGTATGATATAATTGAGTGTAACTTTAATTCCTTCAAGTTAGTTATGTTCGAGATCAAATGGTATAGGTTATGGATGAATGAACATGATCCCAAAATAATTTTTATTGAGCATGCTAATGGATTTACCATGGCTAGTACAAGGACGTTTGAGCTAGGTACATAAACTTATGCTCTTCCAAAATAATGTTAGCAGGTATTTTATTCAAAGGTTCTAGATAAAGCAGGTGGGTTGTACATTGTTAGATATGATCCAAAAGGAATTATGTAAAGTATAATGTACTAGAAGAAGATGACATTGAAGAAGAGGAATATGCATAGGATCATTAGGTAGATGCACTGTTAAATGAAGAAATCAAAGAAGTTGAGCCAGATGTAGATGACAATGTTCTCAATGATCATATTGACGATGATATTATAAAAATTTAATTTGATGAAGATGATGTTGATATGGCCAACCATTTCAACATCAATTCTGAACCAAATTATTCATATGTAGACTTGGATGAATACTTAGATGATCAATGATATTACAGAAATGATGAAATGTAGGATTTATGTGATCATTGTATCTTTTTGCAGTCGTCATCATCATCATCATTTTCATCGTTGTCATGGTCATGTTCATGTTCATGGCCATCATCATGGTCATGGTTTTTAACATCATCGTCATCCTCATAATCATCATCATCGTCATCGTCATCATCATCATCATCGTCATCGTCATCATCATTGTCATCATCATCGTCATCATCATCATCATCATCATCATCATCATCATTGTGATCATAATAATCATCTTCATCATCATCATCATCATCATCATCATCATCGTCATCGTCGTCGTCATCATCATCATCATCATCGTCATCATCATCATCATCATCATATTCATCATCATCATCATCATCGACATCATTGTCATCATCGTCATCATCATCATCGTCATCATCATCGTCATCATCATCATAGTCATCATCGTCATTGTCAATATCATCATGTTCATCATAATCATCATCATCATCGTAATGGTCATCATCATCGCAGTCATCCTCATAGTCGAAGTTGTCATGATCATCATCATCTCCATCATCATTGTTGTCATCATCATTTTCATCGTCATTTTCTTCATCATCATCATCATCGTAGTCATCATCATTGTCATCATCATCATCATCATCGTCACTTTCATGGTCATCATCGTCATCATCATCATCATTTTTGTGGTCGTTATCATCATCTTCATGGTCTCCATCATCGTCGTCGTCATCATCATCATCGTCGTCATTTTCAATATCGTCATGGTCATGGTCATGTGCATGGTCATGGTCATAATCATTGTCGGAATCCTCATTGTTGCAGTCGTCATCATCATCGTCGTCATCATCATTGTCATCATCATCATTGGCATCATCATCATCGTTATCATCATCATCATCATAATCAACATCATCATCATCATCATCATCGTCGTCGTCGTCATCGTCGTTGTCATCGTCGTCATCATCATTGTCATCATCATCATCGTCATCATTGTCATTGTCATCATTGTTGTCTTCGTCGCCATTGTTGTAGTCATCATCATCATCAACATCGTCACTATAATCATGGTTTTCATAATCATCATCATTTTCATTGTCATATTCATCTTCATGGTCATCATCATCGTCATCATCGTCATTGTCATAGTCATCACCGTCATCATCATTGTCATCGCTAGGCCGGTCATCATCATCATTTTCAAAGTCATCATCATCATTGGCATCATCATCGTCATCGTCATTGTCATTGTCATCATCATCCTCTTCGTCATCATCGTCATCGCCATGGTCATCGTCGTCGTCGTCGTCATGATTTTTGTAGTCATCATCATCGTCATCATCATCTTCATTGGAATTATCATCATCATCATCATCATTTCCATTGTCATGATCATCATCATATCGCCATTGTTGTGATCATTTTCATCATCGTCGTCACCACCATAATCAACAATATTGTCCACTCATATCGTTTACTCATTCCTTGTATGTTTCAACCATAACACCTTAAAGTATGTTCCAACATGGTTAGGTTAAGGGAGGCATCATCCCCCGTGAGGGTTTTAGGTCTATTTGTTATGCATATTTCAATGTTTTATCTTTATAATTGTAGATCTAGTGTTTATTGGTTATATCTAGTGTGAAAGTCATTTTGGACATGGATCACTATTAGAGGACTATCACAACTCTACACTTAGTGCAAAGAGATTCATCATCTACAACAATGTGTTCCAAGTGAGTTAACTTCCTTCTTCCATTTCCATTTCTAGCATTATGGCTTCTATCTCACTAAAGGAATTGTTGATTAATTAACCATAGTGAGTTGCTCCAATTTGATTTTCTAATTTGATGGTAAAACTTAATTGATCTACCATTATAATCACCTATATCTCTAGGATGTCTTTCAAAACAAAATCATAAGATCACAAAACCATGGATTGGAGACCAATATGCACCCTTGATATATTGTCAAAATTAAAAATGACCACCATATACCACTCATGTGGAAAATATTCCCTATAGAGGGCCTATGTGGTGGTTTTGGGATACATACATGGTCATGAGCTCTAGAGATAAATATTGTGGCCTATGACCTTAGATTTCATCCCTATACCATGGAATGGACCCTTAGAACCATTGTTATTGCACCAATAATTGAAAAGGTGACCTCTTGGTACTATCATATTAAGATGTGTTAAGAGGTTCTTAAACCCTTAACAGTCTCAATTTTAAGATGTGTTAGGAGATTGGTAGGTTCCAAGGCTTAATTTGAGCTTGGAACTGATCAAATATGAATATTTTGACTTGAACCAAAAACAAAATTTTATTGGGAACATGTAAAACCTAGAATTTTAATTTGCATTGTAAGTGATTTTTTGGCATATTGAACTAATGTTTACTATTTTTATGCTCACTGTTGCAATTTTACTATATTTTGGAGACTTCAAATGGTTATATATTTGTCATATGAACTATGATTGATGTGATTTGTTTTTGAAAGTGGATATTTTTAGGTCTTTTCAAGGTTTTTTTTCTAAAATTGCCACTAAAATTCAATCCTTGGTACATTTGTGAGTGATTTTGAAACAACCACCATCAAAATATGATTTTTGGTAGTGGTTTTGAAAATCCACCCCTAAAATATTTATTCTTGAACTTTTCGAGGTGATTTTTGAAAATCACTACTAAATACACTTTTCGGGGTGATTTTTGGAGAACTTTCCCTAAAACACTTTTAATAATGGTTTTAGGAGGATTGCACTTGGCCTAATCATCACTAAAAGGGTAAATTATTGTAATCTAAGCCATAAAGGAAAATTTTATGGCCTACAACTATGTCTTTTGGCCTTGGTAAATTGTTGTAGTGGAAATCTTAAAATTACAACCATATCCCATTGTTCTGGTGTTTTAGGCTCTACATGTATCCTAAGAGCTAAAAGGGAATCTATTATGGCCTAATACCCCATATTTCAGGCATAGAACATGAAATGGATCTAGTGAACTAACTTTGGTGCATCAATCCTTAAAATGGTGGCCACATATCACTCATAGGATACATATTCCCTATCTAGGGCATGTGTGGTGGTATAAGACATCACACATGGCCCATGAGCCCCTAAGGAAATTTCTATGATCTTGTACCATGTCGTTTGACTCTAGACCATTCCTTAGACCACGAGAACGATACTTCATGTTACAAATGCATTTGATATGGCCATTGTTATATCACATAGATCATGTGTGATTTCCTAAAGCCCTAGGCATGGACCATCAACTCCAAAGATAAATAATGTTATGTATTAAGGCTTGTTTGTTTGACCTTGGATTGAGACCACCAATTTTCACTCACAAGGCAAAACTTTCCTATGTAAAACCTATGATGTGGTGGCTTGAGACGATTTTCAACATAACTTGGGATCTATAAAGATAAATTATAAGACATAATACCTTGGTTGTATGGGTAAATCAAAATAAAACACAAGTTAAGGTAAATATCAAAATCAACTTTAAAAAACTAGTACTAAATTTTAAATAAAAAAAAGAAGGATAGACATTAAGTGCATTGAAGGATCAAAAGTCACAACCTATAATTGTTTCCATTAGGTGAACATATTTGGCGACAATCACTGATTGTCACCATTATTTTGAGGTAGTTTTGGTCATGGGAATTAGAGGATTATCACCTAGTTTGGTCACAAAAATTGGAATTGATGACGAGTCTAGAAAGATTGTCACTAATTCAGTTGCAAAAAAATTAATTAGCAATGATCCTAAAAGGTTTGGGACTATTTTAGTCACAAAAATGACTTTAAATGTTTTATTTTTGGGAACTTTATAGCCTTTCCAAACCCTGAGTGGATGTAAGGTGTATTGTGTATTGCGTCTTTAATAAGGGATTGTTCAGTAGTAACATACAAGTTAAAATTAATAGGGGTATAAGCTATAAGGGAGTCGTCATTGTGTCTTTAAACACCAAATGAGATGGCCCTTGAACAAAATGTTAATAAATGGCCCTTGGCATTCCTGAGGGGAGGAATAAAAAAAAAAGAGATGAATATGGCAAGTGATGATTCCGATTGTCATCGTCGTCTTCATCATCATCATCATCATCATCACCATGCTTATTTTCATCATTGACATCCTCATCATCATTGTCATCACTGTTAATATATATAAATTATATATTATATACAATATATAA
>JASDQU010949540.1:2693-26213 GCA_032191745.1 Picea mariana | reverse complement strand
TATTTTAAAAATAATTCGCCCAAATTCTATAGGATAAAATTATTTTACCTTAAAAATAGCCAAAATTTTATAAAATCTATATAAAATCCTTAGAAATTTGAATATTTTTACAAAAATATCGCCAGTCATTTATAGTTGGCATATGAAGGATTAGTAAGATTCGCCTAGGTTTCTACATTTTAAAATAAATTTCCATCCTTAAAATCATCCCTAAATCTCACTCAATGAATCTGGATCCAATGGTTCATTTCCACTCTTATTCACATAGTGACAATTTCTGTAACTTTTAATGTTGACAAAAGAATAGGAAGCTCGACCTCCTCTTGTAGGTCCTGCAAACATAGCTTACACTGAACTCATTGGCCACAATTCTTCACAAATATTTCAGGGAGAAAAATTACTCAATTTTTCATAGTTTTGATATATACATAATGAACAGAGGATTTCATCAACCAATCATACTCGAAACAGAGTATTTCCCCTTTCTGTATTAATCAAATCCTACAATATGTTTCAGATTCACTTAACAACAACACACCATATCCAACATTTTGTCTTAATGGAAATACCACTTTAACCATTGATCATGGTAATCATATTGATCCTTTTTGCATCAATGCCAACACCAAACCCATATACTATTTTTGACATCAATGCAAACACCATAACACCAGGTCCAACAAGGTCTGGGAAATTTCTCTACTTCAGCTCGACCACAAGTTCGTTGGGTAAGATTCCTATTTTCCTCACAAAAACGTCACATTTTTCTTTCTTTTCCTACTTGCACGCTCGTTCTCTCCTATGTGCACAGCCTCGTGTGCCTCCTTCAGTCTCTCTCCTCTCATGTCTACCATTTTCTCCTGGTATACAACATTCTCCCCTCCTCCTTGGGTTCCTTTACTTGCTTATGTCATAAGCTTTCAGGAGTCAAGCAAATCAAAGGGGAATTTCTGGTACTTTTGGTTGACTTTTTCAACCAACCCAGTCGTTTCCCCTTGTACATTTTTGAAGACATTCTTAACTACTTCAACCACGAACTCAAATCTCATCAACTGGTTTTTTCTTGTTAATAAAGGAAGGAAAGGTACTTTAGGAAGATCTAGTCATCAAGGTTTTTCTTATGTGGAGGTTCAATTATTTTGGGAAAATAGGGTAATTCCCAATCCCCCCTAACCAATTCCCACTCATGGTATCATGGCCAGTACTTCAAGGCTTTTAGGCTTCTTCTCCTTGTTGGAAATTATCATTAAACATAAAACATAATTACATTTCCTGTGATCCATGGTCTTTAAATTTTAAATCATAATTATAGATTGGGGGAAAATGGGATGTTTCATTACTATAATTATTTGAGGGTATTTGAAAATATTCCAATTGCGTATCAATATCCTTCAATTTGGTGTCACATTTGGCAATTTTCCCTTTCAAATAACTAATCTCTAAACTGCATCCTTAATGTTGGGAAGTTCTATACTTGCTTAATATACAATTTTTTTCGTCATAATCTTCCAAATTTTTATGGTTTCCATAAATAACTTGGAAACTAATTGTAAATGCATTCAATATTTATTATAGTTTCTTGGCCTTATATCATCATTTTTGGAATCCTTTCAATCGATTTCCTTAATAAGTGTTAGTTTCTACAAGTAAAGTCCATAGTTGAGATACCCATTTTGGAGTTGCTCTTGCAACTCTCTAACTTTATAATATATTTTGGCCAACAATTATTTGTTGTAATATACCTATACTAAGTTCTTTATACGTAGCATGGGAATTTATACTTTTCAAGGACTCAATAATGGTCTAATACTAATAAATATTTGATGTGATGATAATTGATGCTTTTTTCTCTGCTAGGGTTTTTGTTCAAATTGCTTTCTCTCTGATTTTTTTGGAAAACCCTACCATGGTGGCTGGTGAAATAGGGATATCATAACCATCCTACAGTGGATCTCTCACGGGAGGCTCTCGTAAAGGGAATCCTCACAATACACAGGTCATTAGGAAACCAAATGTGTCAGAAAAAACCACAACAACAACTGCAACGCGTCAAGTTCTGAAGATCTGAGCCTATCAATTGTTTCAGAAGGAGCGGAAGGAGAAGTGAATGAAAAGGAAATTTACATGAATACCATGAACACATCTATGAGCGACAAAAGCAGTTATAAAAGGAGCAGGAAAAACATTATGAAATCCTCTATAGTTCTAGAATATGAAATAACCTCAAACAAAATATAAATCTACATAGAAACAATGTGTGAATATGATAATTGGAAAATTTATGGGAATCTGGCCCTTAGAAAAGGCTCGTGACTGGTGGATTCAAACCCGATGGAAGAAGAAAGGAGAAATCGACCTCAATCTAGGGTCCAAAGAATTCTTCACAGTTATTTTCACAAATTTGGAAGATCGGGATAGAGTCTTTGAAAGCAGGCCTTATTTTTTCAACTCAGGATCATCCATGGATAGAGCATTTTAGCCCAGATAGAAGAGTTTACCGTAGCCCTGATCTGGATTAGGTTATACTCCTTGCCTCATGAATATTTGGAGGATGAAATCCTGGAAGGTATAGGAAACGCCATAGGAAATTTTGTTAAAGTCTCTAAAATCACTAAAGAGGGTAAATATACCTCATGTGCAAGGCTCTGTTCTTATATCAAAGTCTCTCAATCTATTCCAGACTCGATATGTTTAATATATCAAAAAAATGAATGGATTCATTCCATAGACTATGAACATATACCATTTAGATGTTGTAAATGTCATGAGCATGGACATATAAATAGGGATTTTCCCCTCAACAAATAGCAACTAGTATCCAAAGAAAATATAACAAAAGACGTAAAAGGATTTGAAGTGGTCAACACTAAGAAGCGCAACAGCAAAAAGATAACATCACCACTAAACCAGCCCTAAATTACTACCAACAAAAAACACTAAACCATCCCTAAATTACTACCAACAAAAAATTTGATTCTCTCCAGAATACCTAAGAAGAAGCTCAAGAAAATACCATTCCAATAGAGGAAGATCAAAGTGCCCAGAAGATACCTCAAGCCACAAACAAAGATAAGGAGGAACAAGCAAAGTGTAGACATATTATGGAGAAGGAACACAAATAATTCCAGATCCAGACACAAAAATGAAAAATAATGGTGAATACAAAGGAGATTCAGAGAACAACGAAGACATGGAGCTAACTGACATGGAACTTCAATCCTTGGTGACATTTTGGAAACAACAAGACCCTAACTCAATATCGGATCACCAAATCTAGATGGTCAAAGATCCACTGGTTAAAAGAAAAGAAAGACATTCAACATAAATAAAAGGTAAACCACCAACCTCATCCTCCTCTTATTTCGGTATAAAAACTCATGCGATGAAATATATGATCAAGAAATCCAAAGAATAAAAGAAAAAGGGAATGAAAATCAATAAAAAACTTTGGAGAATTTTTGGTTAATTCAGGATGTATTAACCTAATGACAAATTTTTTTCCCATAAACCCCCATTATTCCCCACGAAAGTCATATCCTGAAAAATTTGAGGCCTCAATGGAAAATCCAAACATAGGATTATGAATAAACTCATCCAAAAAGAATGCCCTTATGTTTTCCTTCTCCAAGAAACCAAATGCCTTAGAAACCTCATGAATACTCTGGCTCTCAAATTCTGGAACAACTCAGAAGTCATTGCAAATTATAGGAAAGGAGAAGCAAGAGGTATTTCCATCCTCTGGAACCCTGTTGAAGTTTCCCTAACCTATGTCGTCTCCACCCATAACACCTTAACTTCCCACTTCCAAATCATTGGAACTGCTTCCTCTGGTTTTATAACCAATGTTTATGGTCCTTTTGTAGCCCCTAATAAAATTTGCTTCCTTAACAACTTGCATGCCCTCAAATATATTATAGGTGATAACCATTATATTATTGGGGGATATTTTAACTTAATAACCTCTCTTGATGAAAATCATGGAGACCTGAGATGCCTGAACGAAGCCTCTCGTAAATTCCTTGAAATTATTCAAATGTTGCACCTCATTGACCTTCCCTTCTCCAATGGATTTCACACCTAGAATAATTTCCACAATGGCTTAAAAAAATTTGCCTACGAAATTGATATATTTATTATCTCTAACTCATTACCCCTAATACGCATGTACCTCAAAGAAAAATKCATTCCTTTTACAAGCTCCGACCACTRGCCAATCAGACTGAACCTCATCCTTTATGACACTCTATCTCTTTGCCACTTTAGATTTGAAGCTTTATGGATTCAACACCCATCCTTTATGGAAAAAATTGAACAATGGTGGAATGAGTCTAAAAGTATTCAAGGCATCCCAATGTATCATTTYCAGCAGTGTCTAAAATTTATCAAAAATAAACTCAAAAAATGGAACAAGGAAACTTTTGGAAATATTTTCAAAGAGAAGGAAAAGTTGGAGATAAAACTGGAATAGCTACAACCGCAAATTATCACTCAAGGTAGAAATGAAAGAATATATATTGAGGAAACTTCTCTCCAAACTCAATTAAATATTAGAGAAAAACAGGAAGAACATTACTGGAGGAAAACATCCAAAGTCCAATGGAAAAAAGAAGGGCGCAAAAACACCAAATTTTTTTACAGATCCATTATTCAACGAAGAAAACACAACCATATTACCTATATCAAATGATCTCAAGGAACTCATCTAAGAGATCATGAGGAAATAGAACAAGAATCAGTCTCATATTTCTTCAACCTTCTAAAGGAAACAAAGCATCACAGAGGAGAAGTTATCAGCAAGATAAGCCAGCATATCCCCAAGTTTGTTTCCCCAAAACAAAATGAATCTCTTCTCATACATACTTCCATGGAATAATTAGAGAAATCCATCAAGGAAATGTAAAATTGAAAATCCCCAGGAACATATGGCTTCACAATGGATTTATTTCATGCTTGTTGTCCCTATTATCGCACAATCTGTAGTTTGGGAAAATTCGAGCCCAACCCATGGATGTGTGAAAACTATGAGAGTATCTACCCATCGTCAGCTTAGATAAACACTCCCTCACTTTAGTGATGATGAAATCACCACAAGGGGGGAATCTCRGTGACCCTATGGGGATTGATATGGAAAGTGGGAGAACGATCAATGAACACCCCTATAGGTCAATATAGGATAAGGTGTAAGGCTTAAGAATGATTCTTGTATATGGTAGATAGTTTCCAAGTATTGCATACCTACAAAACAGTGTTAGCCCTGCCCAAAACAAGACAAATAATGGAGATAAAAACCTTAGACCAAAGGGGATCAAGAAAGAAACCTTGTTGTCCCAAATTGTAGCAGTATTGGATTATATGTATCATCAATGAACAATTTATGACAGCTGCAAATTATCTATCAAAATCATGTGCAAGATACTTGGAAATAAATCTAACAATGAGTAGACAAACTTCCAATGATTAGAGAAAGAATTTGATAGAAGTTAAGGAGTTGTTAATTAGTGTTATCGGAAAAATATTGTAACATCCCTATAGATGTATCAAAACATTGCTACAGTAGCAACTTCTGTCCACCAAAACCAGCAAGTAAACCACCCAAAATATATTCAACAACCAACAGAACAATTATGGAAGCTTGTTACAGAATATTTCCTCTCCGGACAAGTGAAATATACCTTGGATATATAGACCCCTATTGACCAAGATAGAAAAAAAAAAAAATGGACACTAACATTCATTTATATCTATTATTTGTTTCTATAAGCAGAGAAGAAAGAAGAGTGACTTACTCCTTTTCCATGATTGTCCCCGATGATCTCCAATCTTTGGCCTTGTTGTCCAAGCTCTTATCGTGATGAAGAAAGTATGCAAGGAATAGAATAGTACCTTATACTTCCACAATATATCATAAGACAAGATAATATCTATATATACATACATTTATAAACAACAATATGAAGGAAATAGGCCAAGTTATGTATTATGAAAACATGGGAACTTACAACCTTGTTGTGCTAGCATTCCTCCAAGCTTCCTATCCAGTAATTGAATGTACTCTAAATATTTCTCTCTTAATATAATAAGTATCATATATACACTTTCTCCTCCCCCACTTTCACCTTGGAATTTCCTCATTATATAGGATTTGGAGGCTCAACCACCATGGAGGAAATCACTCATTGGATCCACTAAATTGGGATCTCCAAGATTTTTAGGGAGAAAATATCTCTCAAGTATTTTTAGGAAGAAAATATCTATTAAGTATTTTTAGGAGGAAATGTCTCTCAATATCCATCAAATTAGGATAATGGTTTGAGAAAATCTCTCAACCATCCATGAGATTCTCAACTTCTCCTTGTGATGAGGAAACTAAATGTGAGGTGATTCTCACACTAAATTAATTTCTTTTTTTTTAATAATAATGAATAATACATGTGCACATAGTATCTTGACCTTCATATGATAAATTTCTCCTCCACACTAACTAGGGATTGTGATAAATTTTCTTTCATGGTGTCAAGGTTGTGAAATTCAATAAAGTGCATGTGACACTTAGTAAGGTGAATACGACACTTGATAAAGTGCATGAGACACTTAGTAAGGTGCATACAACACTTTACGACACTTGAAACACTTAAGGCATGTAATAGATGTGACACCTAAGTGTGAAATTTGTTGATATTATGGTAGCTACGGGAGGTATTTACCTCCAGTGTAAACCTGACGAGAATAGAATATTTCGGGAAGCAAGAAGAAACCCTAATTAGTTGGCTAATAACCCTAGAAGACAAGTCATCTCAAGAGGATAACTTGTATTAGGTTATTAGCCTCCAAGAGAAGAAGTCGGCTATAGGAAATAATATATACTAAAGAATTAGTACCCAGAATAAGAAGTCATCCCAGGCAGTATGCCAAATTTAGTATAAATACAGGAGGTCAGTCTTCATTCTGGCAGGCATTCTCAGAATTGCAGAGAAACATGTGTGTGCACTGTAGTTTCCCAATTTGTGCGCAAGTTTGGAGGAAAGATGTCGTTGCAGCTACTGCAGCTAGCAGATTTTGGTTTTTTCTTGGACTATCTCTTAGTTATGGTTTGGACTATCTTATCAGCTCTTTTTTGGTGCACTATCCTTGGAGAAAGGTGTGCTACCCTTTGTTTTTCTATCTAGCCTAGGTTTTTCTTCCGGAATGATTCTCTGTCAAGGTTAAGGTGCTCGGAGGGTGGCTTCAGCCTATGGTTGGGTGACAATAGTGATATTGTCGATGGTAAAATGATCACATCCATCATATTCTAATAGTTTATGGGCCCACACCTCCTTCATTCAGTCTAACCACTGAAAGGGGGCATAGCCATAAGGATATTAAGCTCGTTGAAGAACTATCGTTAGGGTTTCTAGAAGGAGTAGTCACCAAAGCACTATCGCTAGGGTTACTAGCAGGTGCAGTTGCAAAAACCCTAACCCTCTCATTGAGGCACCTTAATTGAAGGGATTGACCTGATTTCTAGATAGACCAGTGCACCCTATCCTAGCGCATCTCCTGGTACTCTCAGCAAGTTAAGACGTCAATTTTGAGTTTTTGGTCAAATCTAGGGTTGACCAAGTCAAAGAAGTCATGACCTACTCTATGAAGTCAGAAAACAAGTTAGATGGAGATTCTAACTTCAAAGCGTGGAAGACAAGGATTGACCTCATTCTTGCCAAAAATAAAGTGTTGGATATTGTGAAAGAAAGATCGTGGAACAAGAGTCTAAAGAAGGAAAAAAGAAAGAACCGTGGAATGTTGCAGTTATGGAAAAGTTCAAAGACATTGACATCAATTCCATGAGTATCATAGTGGAATCTATAAATAACCACTTGATACCCTACATCTCCCATCTTGACTCGTTAAATAAGATGTGTGATGCCCTAACAAAACTCTTCTCAGTCAAAAACATTGGACAAGTAATGAGTCTGAAGATTGAGCTCCGTGACATGAATATGAATGATGATGATAGCATAACATCATACTTTGTGAGAATCTCTCAGTTAAGAGATCAACTACAAGCTATTGAAGATATCATTTCAAAGAAGGAATTGGTAAACATAGTACTCAATGGTCTTCCAAAGACATGGGATGCATTTGCCGCAAGCATGAACACAAGGAAGGAGTATCCTACATTTGAAGAACTTTGGACATGTTGTGCTCAAGAAGAATCAAGGATCAGTGAAAAAGAGGAACCTCAAAACAAATACGATGATCAAGCCTTCACAACAAGATTCAAGAATTTCAGGAACAAAAGGAAGTTTGAAAAGAAGCCAAATCAAAAGAAGGATATGTCAGAAATGCAATGCTTCAACTGTCAAAAATATGGTCACTACAAGAATCATTGTCCCAAGCTAAATAAAAGGAAGGATACACACAAAGCATCAGTTGTTGAAGAAAGGAAAACCTCAAGGAAGACCAAGCAGGATAAAGCAGACTTCTTCCTCTAAAGACAAGGTAACAATATTCTTGATAGTTCTTGTACATATATTGTTTGCATAGTCTCTATACATATCTTGTTTGCATAGTCTCTATACATATCTTGTATATCTATCTCTTAGAAGCTAATATGTTCCAAGAAGAACTATACCAATGGAAGAACAACAAGATAAGGATTTCTATCATTATGACTACAAGTCAGACAATACACATGGAAGTATAAAGTACATCAAACAAATCATGTGGAAGTTATTAAGTAAGTAACAGTTGCAAAATAAGCGGAAATCAGCAATCAAGAAGAAATTGGAGAAAGACTTATGACACCTTACACAAGGAAATAAGGATGCAGACAGAAGCATGGACTATGTTAGATGGAGGGATTTGATTATATACTTCCAAAAGAAAAACATGCACTCATACATGAAGCAAAGATTAGGAGGGAGCTAATGCTATGATCCATTGAAGATGATGAAGTCTATATCCATGGTAGCAGCCATGAAAAGAAGTATGTGTTCAAATTGACGTCAAAAGAAGCCTTCTTCGAAAAGAAGCCTTAAAGTATCCCTAGTTGTCCATCCACATCCATGATCCTATGATGAAAGGAATAATTTGGAATCTTCATAGCATGGAATCTATAGAAAACTCCATGGACCCAAGAGCTAAAGAAAAACATGAGAAAGAACATGAAGATTCCAAGAAAGAAAGAAAAGCCAGAACAACCAGTCATTGTATCGAGAATCACAAGACTAAGAGCTTGATATGAACTCACTAAAATCAATCAAGTAGAGGAACTGAAAGTTGTGATGAAGAACAGTGTATGGAAGACTTATGAATGAAAGAATTGCAAGATCTAGAACTAGAGTTTCTCCCAGATGGAGGGAGAATAGTATGATGATTGTTTTTTCCAATAAACCAAACATACCTCTGCATGGGCTATTATATCGTCCACAATATCCGTGGTTTGGAGTTAACATCAGACAAATTTAAGGATTGTTCTCCTCAATAGAGTAATCAAACAAAGAAGTGTATAGCAACCTCGAGGTTTGGAGGTATACCAGAAGGAGACTCTTGTATGCATATGGAAGAAGACAACTTGGTAGAGGGCCTCCAATGCACAACAAAAACATGGTGAAAAAATTTCTATAACAGAGATACTATATTAGAATGGTTACTCAGAAGCTCAGGATGATGGATTTCTAATCCATGACAAATTCTCATGATGGTCTAAGAAATACCACTTGGATATATTCCAGTTTGACCCTTGCCACGATATTGTGAGCTAGTAGGAACCAAAGAGGAATCCAACAATGATATACAATGATTGATCAGAGCTATATGAAGCCTTCATAGAATACCAGTGTTCCAGAAAGATTGAAGTATATTGAGATCAAGTATTACACTCTCCTTGATGAAGTCCAGAAAAGAGAAAGTGGTTCTCAAATATATATCTCCACAGATGAGCAGATAAGCAAACATTTTGGTAAAGCCTCTGTCCAAGATAAAAGAGTTTGTGTACTCAAGCTGGAGCTCATGGAGACGACTTACTTATTGAAAAAGGAAGAGATGACTCCCAGGTTGGGAGGGAGCACTAATGTGTTATTGATTTATGGACAGTCATTTTTTAGTTTGAAAAATAGTCTAGGATGAGCAATTCCTTTCCAGTTCGGAAAGTGGTTTGAGATTTCTGACGGGCAAGCATTTTCTAGTTTTAAGATGGTCCAGATCGAATGGTCATTTTTGTAATGAAAATGGTTCGATGAATTGTTGATGTACCATAGACATTGATTTCCCATTGTGGTTAACATGGGGAATGGTCTAGGACGGTCTCTCTTCTTGAGGGTTACTCAAGAAGACTAGTCTACCTTGCCAGATAGTCATTCTTTCGAAGCTCACAGTTGTGAGAAGTTTCGAAGAATGGTCCATTTTGGAGGTTGGTGTAGGATAGTCATTTCCTTTGAAAATGGTCCAGATAGTCATTCCCTTTGGAAAATTCATTCTCTTCAGGTTGCATTTTGTTTAGTGTCGGAGTAATGGCCCAGATAGGTGAATGGTCCAGGTTCACCAATCAGGGACAGGCATTTTCTAGGGCCAACTCATTCTCTCCATGTTGCACTTTGTTTAGTGCCAGAGGAATGGCCCAGGGTGGGGAATGGTCCAGGCTCAGAAATTGGGACAGTTATTCTTCCTTGCTTGAGAAGAATAGTCCAGATAGCTCAGCATTGATGTTTTACCTTCTAAGGGAAAATGCTCTTCCAAGATCTCATAGATGTGAGTGGAAGAATGGCCTAGATGATTCAGTTTATATCATAACAATGTTTTCTCTGCAGGTTGATATCAGATGATTGTTATGGAGATTGTATGTCTCTAGAAAGTAGATGTATGCTACTGTGGTTGATGTGTTCCACTGATTGTGACTATACATCACGGATCAAGTATATGTGTGCTACTTGGTGTGGTAGTGTACCACTGGATTGTAGTTATGTACTACTATGGATAGACACAGTTGTGTTCTATTGAATGATATTGTTTCAATTGCCTTGAATTCTATCAGCAGTGTTGGAAATGATTATCAGCTACATGGATGATCAATGGACAGAGATTTCCCAGACGAAAAATGGTTCAGGATATTTATTCTTCTAGGACATGTGTCCAGATTAGAAGAATGACTCTTGTGTCACTATGTGGTGTGAGTGACTTATCCAGCATCATGTCTGATTACTCAGATGGAGTATGGTTTCGAGAGATTATGCAGTTGATGACACTGATAGTGATGATGGTGCTCATGATGTGGTCATGATATAGTCTATACGACTATGTTGATGCTAATAGGTAAATGGTATGGTTGTGCTCAAGACCATTACCTTCAAATACCTCCCTAGCTAGGAGGGAGTGTTGATATTATGGTAGTTGCAGGAGGTATTTACCTCCACATGTAAACCTGACGAGAATAGAATATTCCAGGAAGCAAGAAGAAACCCTAATTAGTTGGCTAATAACCCTAGAAGACAAGTCATCTCAAGAGGATAACTTGTATTAGGTTATTAGCCTCCAAGAGAAGAAGTAGGCTAAAGGAAATAATATATACTAAAGAATTAGTACCCAGAATAAAAAGTCAGCACATGCAGTCTGCCAGATTTAGTATAAATATAGGAGGCCAATCTTCATTTCGGTAGGAATTCTCATAATTGCAGAGAAGCACTTGTGCGCACTGCAGTTTCCCAGTTTGTGCGCAAGCTTGGAGGAGAGTTGTCGTTGCAGCTGTTGTAGCTAGTAGATTTTGATTTTGGCCTGGACTATCTCTTGGTTATGGTTTGGACTATTTGATCAGCTCTTGTTTGGTGTGTTATCCTTGGATAAAGGTTCTCTACCCTTTGTTTGGCTATCTAGCCTAGGGTTTTCTTCCGGAATGATTATATGTCAAGGTTAAGGTGCTCGGAGGGTGGCTTTGACCTATGGTTGGGTGACAATAGNGATTGTGACTATACATCACGGATCAAGTATATGTGTGCTACTTGGTGTGGTAGTGTACCACTGGATTGTAGTTATGTACTACTATGGATAGACATAGTTGTGTTCTATTGAATGATATTGTTTCGATTGCCTTGAAGTCTATCAGCAGTGTTGGAAATGATTATCAGCTAGATGGATGATCAATGGACAGAGATTTCCCAGACGAAAAATGGTTCAGGATATTTATTCTTCTAGGACATATGTCCAGATTAGAAGAATGACTTATGTGTCACTCTGTGGTGTGAGTGACTTATCCAGCATCATGTCTGATTACTCAGATGGAGTATGGTTTCGAGAGATTATGCAGTTGATGACACTGATAGTGATGATGGTGCTCATGATGTGGTCATGATATAGTCTATACGACTATGGTGATGCTACTAGGTAAATGGTATGGTTGTGCTCAAGACCATTACCTTCAAATACCTCCCTAGCTAGGAGGGAGTGTTGATATTATGGTAGTTGCGGGAGGTATTTACCTCCACATGTAAACCTGACGAGAATAGAATATTCCAGGAAGCAAGAAGAAACCCTAATTAGTTGGCTAATAACCCTAGAAGACAAGTCATCTCAAGAGGATAACTTGTATTAGGTTATTAGCCTCCAAGAGAAGAAGTCGGCTAAAGGAAATAATATATACTAAAGAATTAGTACCCAGAATAAAAAGTCAGCACATGCAGTCTGCCAGATTTAGTATAAATATAGGAGGCCAATCTTCATTCGGTAGTAATTCTCATAATTGCAGAGAAGCACTTGTGCGCACTGCAGTTGCCCAGTTTGTGCGCAAGCTTGGAGGAGAGTTTTCGTTGGAGCTGCTGTAGCTAGTAGATTTTGGTTTTGGCCTGGACTATCTCTTGGTTATGGTTTGGACTATCTGATCAGCTCTTGTTTGGTTTGTTATCCTTGTATAAAGTTGTGCTACCCTTTGTTTGGCTATCTAGCCTAGGGTTTTCTTCTGGAATGATTATATGTCAAGGTTAAGGTGCTCAGAGGGTGGCTTCAGCCTATGTTTGGGTGACAATAGTGATATTGTCGATGGTAAAATGAGCACATCCATCATATTCTAACAACATTTTGGTGTGTAACAGATTCCCCCTAAAGTGTGAGGTCAAAAGAGAAGTTGATGGCTGAAACACTTTACAAAAATATGTGCATCAACAAACTGGAATAGGAAAGTTGGGTGGAAGTTGCAAGCAAACATCAAACGGTATATGTGTATCATCCCTGAGGTAGGCATACCCATGCTCAAATAAACTAGCTTAAAGCATGGTTGTCGACCAATACAATACAGATCCATGAAAGCATTGACTAAGGATATGGCCACGAAAAATACAATGTGGATCCATACCTCCATGACTCAATCAGGTCGTAGCCATGAAAGAATACACCATGGAGCTATGATATAATAAAAACATAGTCACGAACCAATACAAAGTGGATCTAGGTGACAGCATACATATTAATGATATCTCCAGCATGATGACTATACCAGAATATTCTAAGTACTTAAATAATCTCAATCGCAACCTGGGGAAGGAAAGTAACTAAAGTGAGCGCCTAAAGGGGTTCCCAAGTCTTTGTCCTGATCCTAAAATGGTACGATTCTAGCCATGTGTTATAGCAAGATTTTTCTCACCCTATGCAATCCTGCACAGAAGGCCTTTTTCCATTTCCCTATGTAGACTTATCATCCCTGTTTGTAAAATCCAAATCTAAAAATACATATTTTTTCACATGTACGCATCTTGCCTACTATACAACATGTGTATATGCAGGCTGCTCCACTATAGCCCACGTACATCGAGATTTGTGCCAGAAAATGAAAATTAATGTCGATTTTCCATGTCACGATAGGATATCTATGATCCTTGGCCTTCCATATACTGGAAACATTCTGACTCAGCCCTTCAGTTCCATTTTGAAGGCTATAAATGGTCAATTCTGAGCTATGGAAAGAGAAGAAAAGAATTCAACTTTGAGAGCAAAGTTACTCTGGAGAAATTATTTACTTCATATTGAGTCTGCATCCCTTTGTCCTTTAAGTCTGAACATAGTGTTCATCCCCCAAGCTCTTCCCTTATTTATTGAGAACCTCATTGTTTCTCTTTTATGAGCTTGCCTTTGGTGGAGGATTGAAGTGGTGGAGGCCAACTGGAAGGAACTTAGTTTCTCGGTTTTGAACAGTGCCAACACGGAATTCTGTAACATTTTCACTTATGTTGATCATATATTAATAGAAATACTCTTTTCCCTTCCAATTGATATCTTGCAAATATTTGAATTATTATTCCATGGGCGTATTTGTCATGTTTATTAATGGATTATGTTATTGAATGTGTTAACATCATTTATTATCACAATATGCTTGCTTTTCTTGGTTGTTGAGGACTAGTTGCAGGTATATTGCTTTGGGTCAAGTGCTCAAGAGTGGACTTCATCGAACGTATGGACGAGGTAGGCCTTTTATCTTATCTTGCTAGCATATTTGTTTATATAGCATACCTGAGAAGAGAGTTGATTTCTACTGTCATTTTCGTTTGTTGTGGTTTACCCTAGCCATAGAGATATTTTCCTCGTAACACCATGTGAATAGACGTGTTGATGTCAAATATAGTAGAAACCACTTGATTATTGGTCATTAATTATATCGTTAACAAGTGTCAAGGAAATCACCAATGATGACAATGACTCCCAAGGTACCCTAGTACATTCCAACGAATGTGAACAAATGATCTAAATTCAAACAATCGTGGATTCATTCAAACATAGGTCAATGATGTAAGCCTACTGTCGAAAACGAAGAGGATTTCCATTGAGGCATGCAGTTCCCAAGGTACTAATTGGTTTCTAATTCTAATTATTGGTTGAATTCGACAGGAATAAACTCATCGAAGGAGGGCCATGATTTTTCACCCATCATCGACATGAAATAGACACAAGAAAATGATGTAAGATGATAGGTTAAATGAATGTGGACTTACACAAGGATGAAAGTTGGTATTATTGAAGATTGGTTGGTTAGAAGTGAAACTTCCCTTGAACATTGTGAGGCATTACAGCTGACTTGGAAGCATTGAATCGATGAGTACCAAGAACATGAAGTGATGATAATAAGAGCACTCTTAGACTAGAACGAAAAAGTATGACAACACATAGAATTGGTATGACTCAAAGACAAGAGGATTACCCAACTTTAAGACGAGACACAAACAAGTGCCATGTTCAAGGGTGAAAACAACGGTTGCCATAATGTTTTCTGAAAACTTGAACCACTTCCCTCAATTTTTCCCCCACCATGATTGGTGAGTAACTATTTGTTTTTTAACGAGCTTGAGGAGGATAACAAATGCGTAGTATAGCTCATCTTCGATTAGTCCCTCATCATATGTTTAACGAACCTGAAGAAGGAGGGGTTCGGCCCTATATGGGTCCTTCAATGCATGTTTTATGAGTCCAAAGAAGGAAAAATTCATGGTATTTTCATGTTTAGAGAGTTTGAAAATATCTTAAAGACGACTCCATGGATGTTATTTTTCGTAAATTTAGTCCCCCAAGCCCGAAAAAGTGTAAAATAATACAAGGGAGAACTCTTCTAGTCATGATTGACTAGAGTGTTCATTTTTCGTAATTAGTCCATCCAATCTGAAAAAGGCTTAAAATTATATCGAATAGATTCCCTTTCAAACCTTTTAATGAGTGTGAAAGGAAACAATCTCACTCGACAATATTTTCATTCTTAGGGCATTTGAAAAGAGTTTAAAGGAGACTCTAAAGAGTTCCTTTTTCACATAGTTTTTACAAGCCCAAAAAAGTGACAAAAATATGCTCGGTTATCTGATTCATTTTTTAACGAGATTGACACAGAAAGCAAATTTTTCTTGGGGTTGGTTTCATTTTTACACAATCTTTAAACAAAGATAAATTGTGCTTGGTTAGGTTTCATTTTTACACAAAAATGAAACAAAGAAAAACCATGCTTGGTGTGTTTGTTTCATTTTTACACGAGCTTGAAATAGAGAGTGAAAATTTTCTTTGGAGTGATACACGTTAACGAGTTTTATTCCCAACATGATTTCCATAGGTTGGTACTTTTCCCCCAACATAACTGATAGAGGCTAGAGGCTTAACTTCAGCATGATTCCCATAGGCTGGAGACATGCCCCCCAAGCTTCGTTTCGTCTGCTAACTCTTCTTTTGCACCTGAAACAACTCATGGCTACTAATAGGAATAGGTTCACTAGAGAGGGAGGAAGAAAGAGGATCAACTGACACATATGGATGAAATGAAGGTTCAGTTACGATATCTATTGAAAGACTCAACTCAACATTTACGTTATCTAGCAAAAGACTCGACTCAATGTTTACGAGATCTAGTGAAATACTCAACTCAACATTTACAAGATCTAATGAAAGACTCAACTCAATAAGAGGGGGATATGTTTCATTTTTTAATGATCTTGAAACAGATAGTGAAATATTCTCATGGTTATCTATTTCATTTTTTAATGAGCTTGACATAGAAACGGGAACTATGCTCGTAAACCTTCTAATTCATTTTTTAACGAGCTTGACACAAAAATGAGAACTATGCTCGTAAACCTTTCGATTCATTTTTTAATGAGATTGACATGGAAACTGGAACTACACTCATAAACCTTGGCCATGGCTTCCAAGAAGTCTTCATCCGATGGAAGAATAATTCTCTGGAAGGAATACATGTCAAGAGACTCACTATGATCAACATAGGGGAGAACAGGCTCCAATGTCCCTAGTGAAAGAGTTACCATGTCAATATTTGGATCTAAATCCAAAGAATATGAGCATATAGTGAGAGGCTCCTTCTCATCAGTAGTTGAAGGCATGGAATATGATGCCACATAATTAACCTGTGGTGGGGGGGATATCGCTTGCATATAAGGAACATTCAGGGAAGTTGGATGTTTGACCAGCATACAAAGATCAGGACTAAGAAATGAAATTTGATCAATGGTCACAAAAATTCCATTATGAGGGAAATGCATCACTTGACAGAGTGTGGACACGAAAACTTTCATATTATAAACATAGTCACGTCCAAGGAGTAAATTAAATTCTAAGGGTCCTTGGACTACCATAACATCAACGGGGATAGTTTTCCCTCCTAAGGTGATGGTAAGTCGAGGAAGGACCCCTAAAGGTTCACTAGATATTATATTAAAACCCATAAATGATGGGTCACCAGCATAAGCTGGGGAGAACCAATAAATTTCCAAGCGTTCGAGGAAAGAATGTTAATAGAAGCACCTTCGTCTATAATAGAGTGACATATGTTTATATATCAAACTTTCAAAATGATTTGGAAAGGCATGTAGGAAGGAAGGAGAGGTGTTTTTAGCCTATTCCAGTCGAAGGAAATGACCTCAGTGATTGGAGGGGGTTTCTTTGAAATGGGTGAAATTCCCCCCTGTCTGGAGTTATCTGTAGTGACAAGAAGAACCTGAGTGGTATTCATTTCACTCTCCAAGGGAAGAGTGGGATCAACTGAAGATTGAATTGGATTGACCACTTCATTAACTTCTCTCTCCAAAGGAAGAGAAGGTTCAACCAAGGATGGAATAAGACCGACCAATTCATCAACCAATAGTTGGTTGGGAGAAGGCTCATGGGAAGCACTCGGAGATTTTGTTGGTAAATAGCAATGTCTTCCAACCATTTCTAAGTTTCATCTATGTGAGGTAAAAGGTAAGTGTGGTGCATTTCTCTACATAACAATCAAGGAATCTTGACTTGACCCTTTTTTCCCCCACCTTGATGATTACTAGTTGATGGGTTGTCAGCAACATGACCTACAGTGGTTGGCGACATGGGTTGTTGAGAACCATGAGACCACACTTCTAAAACCTTTGGAATACCAAGGAAATCCTTAAGAAGGTGGTCACCCTTACAAAACCTACAAGGGAATATGGGCTTGCGATGTGTTTTGGTAGGCTTGTCAATATCATCAACACTCCCAGCATGATTAATAGTGGTTGGATGATTTCCCCCTTGCTTATTTTTCTTCTTTTTGTTCTTCATTTTCTTCTTCTTATGAGCCTCCTGGTTACTAGTATTAATATTTTCTATAGATACCTAGGAAAGGTCACTAGAGTTACCAAATCACGGCCAGCCTCTAGGGGGTACAATCGACAGTGGAGACCAAACCTCTAAGCATGATAACAAAGTTTGAAGCTATTCTAAAGGAATGAATACAAGTGGGTCGGTAATACTCCTAAGGGCCTTGAACGGATTCAAGATTCATGAAGCATTGAGACCAAATAAACCAGTAACACTTCAATAAAAAAACCCTAATATATGCTCTTTCCACTACGATTGGTCAAACTTTGGAGGGGTAATCTACACTTCTCTTCTACATGCGACCTCATGTTTATCCCTTGTGTTAGAGGGGGTTCCCAGATATGCTTATATGACAGTTGGAATTTTTCATTCTTTAGTGTTCTACAGTCTTGTTAAGTATCATTGGATGATTAACTCACTTCACCCTCATCCAAATTCCCTATCCTTAGACTATTGTTGGTGTGATATAAATCAAAGGTGTTTAATTGATTTTGTTAGTGTATTGGTTTATTATTAATGGTTTGTCTTACTCAAAAGGGCGTATGAAAGTGAAATTGATGATGTGATGAGACTTGACTCAATAGAATGCAAAAATAATGATATGCAAACATTCATTTTCGATGAATTCTGTCTACGAGAAGGAAAAGAGTTTTTTTTTCTTAATAGAAATAAACACCCAATACAATGAAATTTTCACTTAAACGCAAAACTATCCAATCAATATTTATGAAATACCAAATGAAGACAAGCTTAACTTTAAAACATGTTCCAAAACAAAACCCCAAAAATATGAATGCAAGGYCTTTCRTTTTCTTTCCTTTAAAGTTTCCAAATTATATGAAAAACTTCAAAATCTAATCTCTTTTGCTTGCACTTTCAAAAATAAAAGATTCGGTGACACTTGCAAAGAATCCCAAACAAAAGAAAACATAGAAAACAAACTTGCAATCAAATGGACAAGACTAAAAAGAACCTAACAAATATGTTTTCAATTCTTATCTTTTGCAAACAAGAAATATAAACTTTTTAAGGTTCGCAAAACAAATCAAAATTCAATAAAAATAAAACTCTTATGAAATATGTGAAGTCCAATCAATGAGCAATTGAAAATCAACATAAAAATGTGATAAGACCAATGATTTCTGAAATCAAACAAGAACAAGGTTAACTTGAGGAAAGAGAACTCGAATAAAAGGATTAACACAATGAGTTTCAATTCCTAAATCCAAATCTTAGATTCAAAAAAGTAAAACAAGGCACTTGAAAGTTATCATAATCAAGAATTCAAATTGACAATGACATGTACACAAGCAAAAGGATTAAATTATCCTAAAGTAGACATGCACACTTTGCAAACTTGAAAAGAAATAGAAACTCAAAAAAGATAATTAGATTACCTAAGTGCAGCCAACTAAAGCCAAGAAGAAGCATAAAAGACTTTAATGCAAAGATCTGAGCTAAAAGTTTGAAAAAACATAGGCAAAATAAGCTCCAAACTAGTCGAGGAAGGAGATCAATTCTCTTGTAAGGAGGTAGAAAAAGAATTGAATAGGGGTCAATGCTCCTCAGGACACTAGCAGGGAGTGTTGATAAGGGTTTTCAATGCTCTGTGGGTCACTATGGGGGAGCGTTGATGCCTTGAAATATTCAGAGAAACAAACAAAAGCAAGAGTAAAGAAAAAATCTAAGACCGGAAACCAAGAAGAGCATGGTGTTCTCCCCAATGGAGTCACCATTTTTCTATTACAGAATATTTCCCCTGTGGACAGGTGAAATCTCCCTTGGATATATAGACCCCTATTGACCAAGACAGAAAAACAAACAAATGGAAAAATAAAATTTATTTAGATCTATTATCTATGTCTATAATCAGAGACGATAGAAGAAAGAAGAGTGACCTACTCCTTTTTTATGGTTGTCCTCATTGATATTCAATCTTTGGCCTTGTTTTCCAAGCTCCTATCATGATGAAGAAAGTATGCAAGGAACAAAATAGAACCTTCTACTTCTACAATATATCATAATCCAAGAGAATATCTATCTATATATGCATACATGTATAAACAACATTATGAAGGAAATAGGCCAAGTTATGTATTATGAAAACATGGGAACTTACAACCTTCTTGCATTAGCGTTCCTCCAATCTTCCAATCCAATCCTTGAATGCACTCTAAATATTTGTCTCTTAATATCATAAGTATCATATACACACTTTCTCCTTCCCCACCTTTCACCTTGGAATGCCTTCATTATATAGGATTTGGAGGCTTAACCACCATCGAATAAATCACTCACTAGCTCCACTAAATTGGTATCTCCAAGATTTTTAGGGAGAGAATATCTCTCAAGGATCTTTATGGAGAAAATATCTCTCAAGGATTTTAGGGAGGAAAAATCTCTCAAGATCCATCAAATTAGGATATTGGTTTGAGAAAATCTCTCAACCATCCATGAGATTCTCAACTTCTCTTTCAAATTAGGAAGCTAAATGTGAGGTGGATTCTCACACTAAATTAATTTATTTATTTTTAATAATAATGAATAATACATGTGCACATAGTATTGTGACCTTCATATGATAAATTTTGCCTCCACACTAACTAGAGATTGTGACAAATGTTCTTTCATGGTGTCAAGGTTGAGACACTCAATATAGTGCATGTGACACTTATTAAGGTGCATACGACACTTGAAAAAGTGCATGCGACCCTTAGCAAGGTGCATACGACACTTTAATATACTTGTGACACTTAAGGCATGTAATAGATGTGACAACTAAGTGTGACATTTTGGTGTGTAACAAATATTGCAAGTGAAATTTAGTGGTAGAAGAGTGAATAAATAATGAGGATAAGATGAGTTTTTCGCAGTCCTATTGGTCGAAGCATGAATTTATAATAGCAATGAGAATCAATGTCTAAAGAAAACTCCCTTAGGGAAAAATAAATCTTATAACATGAAGAATCAATTCCAACTTGAACAATTGCAATACTTCGAAAATTCACATTTACCAATACATGAATATGCAATCCCCAATGCAATTAGATTAGTTCATTATCAATTGGGTTAATGGAGTCTCTTGCGTATGAGCTAGATTTATTACTTCTCTAGGGGTGTAATCCCTTTTACTCCCTAGAGAAAACTAACCTAGCAAGGCAAATATACAACGGTGTAAACCCTTTTACTCCTCGTAGAAATCTTTGCAAAAGGCCATTTCAATGACAACAATGATAGATCTTGATGGAGGGTGTATTCCTTTATACTTCTCCAAAGATTAGACAAAATTAACCTTGAAACAAGAAGAAACAATACAATATGCAGAAATTCCTTACCAATTTCAAGTGATAACATGAAAAACATTTTTTATCAAGAATGTTCCACCACAATTGCAAAGAAAAAAGAACCAAGAGAAATCGCTAGCTTTCATCCACCAATAGACAAGTAAAAAAACATCCACAAGTGCACTAAAGAGAGATAGAGAAATTTTCCCAAGTAAGGCGAAAATTTCAGCCAAGAGAGTATGCAACTCTCAAAGTTATATTGATAAAATGAGAAGGAAGTGACCTTTATTTATATGAGGTCAACCAACCCTAATTTGTCCACTTTAATTTTTCAACAAAAAAATACAAGAGGGTCGGCCCTCTAATTTGTCCTTTTAATTTGCAAATAAGAAAATACATAAAGTAAATCCCCTTTTACGGATGATGTCATGCCCTAAAGGGTGATGTTAGGCCTCCAAGAGAGACAGTGAGCCTCATTGGGCCTCCAAAGGCCAAGTGTCACCTCATCATGTGCTAGGGTGACAATAAATCCATCTCTCTCAATCAAACCATGTCACATCACCATCAAACCATGAAACCCCATCAAAAACCCTAGGTCGATGTGACGTCTACGGACTAGAAGATGACGCCTTAGGCCTCCAAAGGAAAATGTTGAGGTGCAGGGGGAAATAATATGATCATCTCATGGTCTCCAAGTTCCTCCAAAGGAAACGATTATCATCCCATGTGTCCAATGAGAGGGGGTGCATCATCCAACATGTGGGCCTCCACAAAAAGACTTTCACCTGGAAAGGCCCTGTAAAAACAAACAAATTCACCCTCCAATGGTCCAAAAGTCACAAATATCATTTCAAGTAAGCCATATATAACAAAAGAACCACYCAAACATATGCATCAAATCCCCCCTTTTCAAAATAAACAAATGCTTAAAKATCTTATACAACTTTCCAAATTTAAGTATGGGAGGGTTKTCATGGTGACCTATTGRGTAGATCATTCCCCAAGTCAAGGAGTGTTTCCCAAGAGGAACCTCTCTAAGTCAAGTAAATAATATGAGGTGTATGGGGGTGTGACTTTTGGGCATGGGGTTTCTTGACATACAAGGGCTCGTATTGTTTCATTCATGGGTGCCTCTRCAGAGGGTGCRCTTTCTCTTGAGTTACCAACTATTTAGGTGTTATTTTTCCTAGAGCCYTTTTTAGCCATCTTTCCAATCCCTTCTTTCATTTATTTGTAATTTTGAGTCTCCCTTATAAGGTTTCAAKCTTTATCATTTGCAATTTGGGACCAGGGCGGGAACTGAGTAAGTAGAGCTCAAGTTGGATCGGCYTTTGATGGTCCGMATTTGTTGTGTTCACTTTATTTTGAGCATTATTTTCTTATTCTTTTATAGYAGCTTAAATCTACCTTCGGGCCTTTATCCCCTTCTTCCCATGAAATGAGGTACAATCCCTTCTTGGGTCAATATGTCCRAAAACCCAAAATATGAGGAGACGAAAAAGGGAAGAAGTATGGAAAGTGATAAGTATGTGYAGGAGTGGTACGATAACCCTTCAAGGAGACCACCTAGTAGCAACCCTTTTCYYGAGRGTGACCACTTACTAGGATAGCATGTCAACCACCAAGGTGAAATGAGGCAAAGGGCATAATTTTCAAGCAAACGTTTTCAAAATCAAGAAAGGACCCTTTGCAACATGCTCAAATGCTTCATTTATTAAAACGACACTTACCACAACACCGAACTTGTTACCTCATGGAGCAAGACCTATTGTCCTTTGTGAGCCAAGATGGTGTGGTGGACGTTGTTGCAATCGATCAAATGGTGACGTGTGGTAAGATAGGGACCTATGCCTACTCATATTCCTCTCAATACTCCATGTCTGAAACCTGAGGGCCTCAAGACATCATCTCCTTGGTTACCTCTAGGAATGGGGGGTAACAAGCCCATCATAAAACTAGATGTCCTAGATTTAGTTGAAGATTCGCATTGCTTTTCCAAGGTTCATCTTACCCTCAACATTAATTTCCTATCTCTCATTACCAAATAAAAAGAAAGACGAAGACCCCAGTAAATTATGACCCATCTCTCTTTGCAATGTAATTTATAAAATTATCACTAAACTCATTACAAATAGATTCAAACCCCTCCTACCTCACCTAATATCCCCGGAGA
>JASDQU010949535.1:9293-22406 GCA_032191745.1 Picea mariana | reverse complement strand
TCACGTACTATCAAAGGGATAGAACCAAAATTAGAAGTTCCAAGAGTGTGAGCTTGGGTCCTAAATGTTTCACTTTGAAAAAGTGGATTCTCTATTCCAGATCCTGTGTTAGGTCCAGTAGGTACTTCAGTGTTTTCAACAATAACAATTTCCCTGGATGAGTTCATTCAAAGTATACATGTGTCTGGTCTAAGAGGGGGAAGTCTGAATGCCTCTAAAGAGTCTGAAACAATTCGAAATCCTTCTAAAAAGTGTGTACTCCCAACCTCATAAGCTAGTTCGTTGTTGACTTCTCTCTCTAAAGAGCCTTCTGGTGAGTTAGGATGCAAATTTTGGTAACCTTCCAAATATTTCAAGGGTAACCCTTGCATCCTATGTGAATGGTGAAGACCGATGTTGCTTGAGCCAAGTAAAGAATGAAGAAAATATATGGCCGACTAGAGGAAACAAACAACACTCACTAATAAAATCTAGGAATCAAACCAAGCAAACAAACATTCTTATTTTGAAGTCACTAGTTGGTGATGAAATCCAACGTCATGAAATCAAGACAAGAAGGGGTTGGTATAATCAGGTGGAAAATTTATGATGATGACTTGCTTAATGGACTTACACCCTGGTGAAATCTCCCACACATAATTGTGGGTATACCCTCCAAGGAGCCCGAGTGAGTTTGGAGAACGTCGATTCCAGGTATCATGAAGACTTTCCCTTCCACAATCATCTCATGTAAAGACCCTAAAGAGATAGGCTACTAAGGTTACCAACTACAACATTGATGCCTAGGGAAATAGTCTACAGACCGATCCACGTGCAAAGGAAGGGTATATAGCCCAAAATCAACTTGAAAGGATTCCACTCATAATTGTGGGCATACCTTCAAGAGACCCCCATAATACGCGTAATCTCTACACTAGTAGAATGATTGTCCCAAATATTCTTCAAATCTTCAAAGCTTGAAGATGAAATTCGAATTTTAGGATAGGTGGTAATATTTTACTTTGTTGAAATCTTCAAATATACTTGTACACATTATAAAACTCATCCAACCTTGAGATATAATGAAAATATGTTAATTTTCTAATATTTAATCATAAATTCACTTATAATACTAAAATGAATAAAGTAGAAAATAATAATGTGAAACCCAAATGTATTTATGAAAATGGTGTGATGGAAGGTTAATGGGATGATGAAATGTAAGGAAAAGTGAAGGGAAATGTGGATGAAAATGCGACATTTCTGAGTCCTAACATCCCCCCCAACTGAACTTGTTACATGTCCTCATGCAACCATGCATGGATATTCTGAAGAACCTTTGGCATTTGAACTTTGGTTTTGATTGATGATGTCTTTTTAATAAGGAATATTTCCAGGATGTAAAATACATGTGTAACGGCATGTAAAATACATCTATAATAGCATGTAATACATGTGTAATGGCATGTGAAATTTTCTTATGGTTGGTTCTTGTGTGACAACCATGAATACAAAAGATGAATTTTTCCTATGGTTGGTTCTTGTGTAACAACCATGAATACAAAGAATGTTGGTTCTTTTGTTAACAACATTCATTTCACTTTTTTATTTTCTTGCTGCAATAATTTAGCCATATACTCACTAGAAATAATAAGCTATCAATGTGCATAAGAGAGCATCACTGAGTATAAGAAATCCTTTTCTCTATATTTTTATGAATCATGCCAATATGTATATCAATGCATATGAAGCAAAGTACAACAGGTGATCGTTGGAAAAGAAAATTTGGTAAACAGTAAATGAGATGAAAAATGGAGTGATAATAGTGGAAAAAATGGAATACTGGTAGTGAATAGGTAGTGAATATACCCCCCGCCCCCAACTAAATCGGTTGCATGCCATCATGCAACTTAGTGTAGGTGGAAGGAAAGAGAGCATGGTGAGGAAATTTTCCAAAATATTCAAGTCAACATATAAGGAATTGTGTGATTAAAGCTTAGAAAACAACATACCTCCACTCACCCAAAGAATAGATAAAATATGCAATATAAATGTAGCTGTTGTGGCTACTAGATAAGGAAAATGTGACTGGTGTTGAAGCTACAACTGTTGTAACTACTGGAGCAAAGAATATGTGACTATGAATGTTGGAAGATGGAAGGTTTCACTGCTGCAAGATCATGAAAATGTAACTACGACTGTATTTTCACTGCTATACTGTAACTGTTGTAATTGCAACTACTGTAACTGTTGAATGCAAACTGGAGGGATCTGAACTGATGTTGATGAATCATGCAAAAGAAGAAGTATGAAAGTGGATGGTAGTACTCTCATATAGTTGAATTCATGTTGTTGTCACTGCTGAGGGAGCCAGAAAAAAAGTATATAGTCTTCACCTGCTACAAACCCGATGGTACAATTCTAATCATGCGAAAGGATGTGTCTATGTCAAGAAAGAAGAGAAATCAATGGATTACTGGCCATTGATGAATGTCACTAACCAATGCGAGGAAACTCACCATTGATGTCAATGACAGCCAAGGTACCCAAGTACATCTTGCGAAGTGTGAATGGATGTGCTGAGGTTGAGCCACTTGCAAGATCTGATGATCAAGGGACATTGATGTATTCCCATGATTGTCAGCAAGAGAACTTTCCATTAAGGCATGTAAGCCTCTAGGTACTCAAAATGGACTCTAGTATATTTCCCAGATAAGGTGTTGAGGTCGATGGGGAAAGGCTTTTGAAAGGTGGGCCTTAAGGAATCCCACATCAGTCAATGTGAGTTTTTATAAAAAGATTGGTAGGACTAAAAGATAGATCTCAGTAGCAACAATGTGTATGTAAAGGAAATGTAATCATGGAAAGGGAGTTTTTTTTATTCAGAAGGAAAATTGGAAAGGAAAAAATAAACTGAAAAAGATAAAGGAAATGATGTATGCAACTCAGAAAGATAAGTGTGTGTGAAGTCATAAAGGATAAGGCAATGGAAGATGGCTTCAACACAGGGATGATCAATGTACTGACAAGGAGTAATTTAGGTAAGCATATCATGATGAAAAATGGTTTATGAATAGGTGTAGTAACAACATGTTACAAATACATGAGTAACAACATGTAAAATATATGTGTAATAGCATGTAATACATGTGTAATAGCATGTAACACATGTGTAACAGCATGCAAAATACACATGTAACAACATCGTCATGAAATGTATAATGAAGATCAACTCCTTCAAACTATTTATCTAATGAAGATCAACCTCCTTTGAATATGCTTGAATGATTGTCCCAAATATTCTTCAAATCTTCAAAGCTTGAAGATGAAATTCGAATTTGAGGCTAGGTGGTAATATTTGACTTTGTTGAAATATTCAAATATACCTGTACACATCATAAAACTCATCCAACCTTGAGATATAATGAAAATATGTTAATTTTATAATATTTAATCATAAATTCACTTATAATACTAAAATGAATAAAGTGGAAAATAATAATGTGAAACCCAAAAGTATTTATGAAAATGGTATGGTGGAAGGTTAATGGGACGATGAAATGTAAGTAATAGTGAAGGGAAAGGTGGATGAAAATGCGTCATTTTTGAGTCCTAACAAGTGTGATGATCTCTGTAAATTTGAAAAATTTGGAAGAAAGAAAAAATCTAAAGGAACTTCTAAACCCAGTGAGTCCAGATGGATCACCCATAGACTCAAAGAATGAAATTTATCAAAGGAAGGCAGGCTAAAGGAAACTGGGAAACAAAAAATCAACAGGAGGTCGTATCCCCAGTATGGTCACCAATTTTATTGTGGGACTTATCAGTAAATGTAGACATAAACAGATCTCCCTAGATCCACCTAGATCTAGAACAAAACATAATAGAATATGACTCTTTCCCTAAGCTCTAATCATTGATTTTACTATCTAACAAGAGATGGAAAACATACCATTTAAATTTTGCTTCCTCTTTCTGTTGTCATCCTAGCTCCACTCTGATGCTCCTGTGATGTTGAATCTTCAAGGGAACACAAGCCAACCAAAGTGAAAGCAATATAATATACTCAACGAGAACTTATGCATGTTATCAAGGAATCATACAATAAAACAAAGAAAGTCTTATGGGAAAGAAACATATCACTGTATCATATTAAAATGAAAGTGGAGATTACAACCAAAGCCTTGATGTTGCAAGGTACCCTTCTGATGACCCTTTTCTCCAAAACACGCACTTGCTCCAATCCTTGAATGAAGAACATCCATAATGACTTGATAAATTGAAATGAAGTTCTCAAGTATGAACTAAAGTAGAGTTCCTCATCCAATTCTTAGCCTATTCAATATTAATCTTGCTTGAATCTACCTTCATTAACCTTAGCCTTTTCCATGAGAAATCCCTCTTTATATAGGGGAAAGAGATACGGTTGAAGATATTAGGATGATCCCACCAAATCATAAAAGCAAGTAGGATCCCAACCATATGGACGACACCTCATCTTCTAGAAGATCCCCTTCTAGAACTTTCGTGAAGTTTGACCTTTTCTTATCCTTTTGACATCGTCACACCCTAACTTTAGAGCATCCTGCAGAGACGTCGCAAACCAGTTTTAGGGAAGAGGGTGATGACCAGGCATCGTTGCACCTTGCTTATGGTGCAACTTGCGACGACCCTTCTTAATAAGGTTTTTTAGAAGAGAAAGTCAGTCACCTTTCTCATGAAGATAAGTTCTTTTGGTAACATGAACACATGTTGGTCAATGGATCATCAATATGACCAAAATAATGTGTAACAAAAACCCAACAAAATATTCCTTAATATAGATTGCCAATACAATGCCAAGATAATAAACCAAACACTAGAGAAAATCCAACACTGAGCAATGCGCCTATCTCTCTTCTTCTTCCGACAACTGCAACTTCCTTCAAAATTGTGCACTAGATGAGTGACTTAAGTGAGTGTAAGAATGAGGCATCATCCTCTCTTATTTATACTAGCTGTTAGGCACTAGGGTTGTGTCTTTTCACCAAGTTGGGCCGGCTTATGCAATTAGTGGCTAAAACCACTTTAATTAGCCCTAGGGGGCGAATTCTCAGTTAGCATCATTTAATTAGGGTTTGACCAATCCACAAAATGGGATTTGGTCATATACAAGGCCTGACATGATCAATCCACAAAACAAAATTGATCTATTTAATAATAACTCAATAATAAGTAGAATAGACTTCGCAGTTACAATATTTCAACACTAGGATCTGGAGACAGAGTCCTTCAACTTTGATCGAAAACCATTGAGGATTGAAGTGGATGATATATACTTCATCACAGGATTGTCTCACTGAGGTGAGGTAGTGAATCTCAAGGCCCGAGGGGCTGGGGATGGTATGACTACGGAGGAGTACATTGCCACCCACTATGTTATAGGAATAGATAAAGTAGGGAGTCAAATCCCAATTAGGGTGATCGAGAACCTGAGATTAAATATCAGCGTGCTTGTACTCACACAAATTTTAGGGTTGGCCTCGTTGCACCAGGCATCAAGGTCACTCATGTTCTATGCAGTGGAGTGTTTAAGACTCATTGTTTATGAATGTTGTACCTCATTGTTGGCTAACATGAAGAGCCATTTGATAGATTACAATCAAGGGAAAATGACAAATTTTGGATTTGCATCCATTATTTGTAGTTTTTTCTTCGAGAGGGTTCCAGGATTGATCCCTAGAGTAGATATTACTCCATATGGACAGTGCGATCCAACCATGTCACACCGGGCCGACATGATGAGGCAACTAGGAGGTGGTAGGGTGCAAACCCCCTACAATGATGAGTTCTTTTTCTATGGCGCCAACAAGTCATAGCCATTGATGACTACCCTTACAATGAGATCGACTACAGAGGGGATCCATACATGCCTTTACCACCAGGTTCCTCCTACAGTGATATTGGTAAGAATTTTTTTTATATATTTCATTTTTTTTGTGTTTTTCAATAAAAATAAAAAAACACAAATATTTTTGTATGCTATCAAGTATTAACAATTGCTTTGTTACATAGATGTATGTCTTTGATGGCCATAGGGATTCCCATGACATCGGCAGAGGAGACGAGGAGATGAACAAGTGGGAAGAGATGTGGAGAGTGTTGAAATTACTAAGACAACTGAGAGGGGAGAGTGAATCAGTTGTTATTGTGCTTAAACAATATTAAGTCTATTAAATGTAACACCCTGTTTCCCCCAGTCTATAACAATAACTATATTGGCCAAGAACTATGGCAAACTCAAAGATGTGAATGTTTGATTTGACAGACATTTGTATAAAAGGTCGATGAATGTAAATTATGTTATGAATATGTGTTGCATGACTGTTGGGAGGGGGATGTGCTAAAAGAGACCATGATGGCTAATGAGAGGTGGTCGAAGGGACCTAGAATGGTTGTGTTAACTTCCACTGATCCAGTACCGTACTGTTTTTTACTTGCTCAAAGACCAAAGAAACTCTCTGACCCTGGAATGGATTTCCTGGCAGATTGGTAGGTGGGGAGGCTCCTCAAGAGTTAATGAGGGGATGGGGGTGAACCACCCATCCATAAAATTTCTCATACCTAACCATAGACGGGGAAATTTGTGCCACACAAAATTTTGCAGAGAAAAGGCAAGAGAGGAAGTGTGGTAAAGGGTAGTGATAGAGAGCGTGCGACAGGGATCGCAAAAGAGAACCAAAGAAACTTTGGAAATATAGGGAGTTCTGAACATAGGAGAAGTAGAGTAACCTTCGTCCTGGATTATTTTTCTGTATTAGGAGAAGGAGAGTAACCTTCATCCTTGACTTCCATTGAGCTGGAAGTAGGAGACTAAATCTCAAAGAATTGTGGTCTAGCCTGGGGGTGGCTAGTGGTAAATCTGTTTAGAGTCACTGAGCCTACGGTTGGGTGGAAATGAGCACCCCTCTCAGCAGTTGCATCATGCCTGGTGGATCTGATAAGTGTTTTATGCCTTGTATTTTGAATTGAATATCATGAATACATGCTCATGTTTGTATGCCCATAATGATTTCTATGTGTAATGATTTCTTGGTGTTTTAGACTGGAAATAATGGATGCATGTGTATACTTACATGCCATAGTTGGTTTCTATACAAATGATTAAGTCTGGGACATGAGTTGGCTCCACCAAGAATCGTCTTGTTTGCTTGATTCTCATAATATTCTAGGAAGGCTCCTCGAGAGTACTCTTCCCCGAGAATTACCCCATAAACCTTGGAACCATACCAAACCTTTACCCAGATACTTGAATAAGATCAGGGATAATTTTCCAAGAACTGTCTGAAGGTTCATGTGATCCAGGTCTGGAAACCTCATGCAAGAAAGAGTATCTCTCTAAGGTCTCAGAGTCGTGGGAGTTTGAAGCTCCAAGAGGTTGAATTTCATGATTCAAGATCAGAAAGGATAGCGAGTCCAATTATTGAAAGAGAATACCCCATCATTTGGTAGATGAACGGTCAGAATCCTTTCGAAAATACACCAGATCTATCAAGTCTAATGGATCTAGAGGAGGAGCACAGGCGTTAACACCTCGACCCATTTTTCCTTCGCAAGTAGCAATGGGATCCAGGACCATAGATCCAAGGATATTTTGGAGTTCTATTGACCATTGATCTTAACCTTTGCATAGGTAGGAGAGTGGACTCGACAATGTCCTGAAGGTCCCAAAGTATTCGGAACCATCCATCAGCATAGGACACGTGGCAGTTGGGTAGCATTTTTCTAACTCGCGACTTGGAGTGGTCAAGGGTAGGACTGCATGAACTCATGATTCATGAAATCGTGACATGATCATGGTCATTGGATACAAGCCATGGGAGAATCATTGGATCAGAATCTCCACATGGTATTGTGTATCGGGGGTTCAAAGGTTGAAAGAATCTCTTTTCGACTGCAGAAGTCACGAACTGCCGAGCATCAAGAGCTTGTTCGAACATGTGGCACATCCGTTAGGTGGGGACTGTGTGGTTGACAGGTGGTGTCACAATAAGCACCCAGAGAAAGGTGGAAGCAAGTGATAGGTGGTGGACACAAGTCGCCTAGGAAAGAGTCAACCCATTGTTGACTTATCATGTCTCAGGGTTTCGAAGGGTGAACAAGTTTCACCTTGATCGCTAAGGTCACAAAACATCGAGAGATGAGGTCTCATGAGATGGGTGTCAGTGACACAACTCGTAAGAAGAGTATAGTAGAGGAGACAAGTGGCGTGTACGTGTCACTTTGGCAGACTCCATGTAACATTGACCTTTCGCATCTCAAGGATTCACAAAGGAGGAGCACGAAGGCTCAACACTCCAACTCGTGAGGTCATGAGATTTGAGTAGTGCTAGTGTTTATCCTAGCCTACGGTTATATGTAGCAGACACTAGTGAGGAGGGAGCCATACCCATATCACATCTCAAGTATCGGTGTTTGGAGAAAGAGGAGTTGAGAGCCTTGACTCTCCAACTCATGAGTTTTGAAAGGCACTTGTGATAAGGCCAGGTTGTGGTATCTTAGAGGAGGATAAGGGAAGGGATGGTCTATGCTAGGCCCCGTAGAAATTCAAGGATTATATCCCTCGAGAAAAAGATGAAAAAAGAGAATTTTTAGTTGTCGTAGTGGGTGTGTGACAATAAATCATTCTTAATCTGTCTTCAAGTGATCATCAATATTATACAACATATGGACAACATAAATAATGAGCATCAATCACACATAAGATATACATAGAGATATATTTTCATGAGGAAACCCATAAAGGGAGAAAACCTCTTATTCTCAGAAATGATAGGTAGTCTTTTAAGTTTTGTACATCATCTATGTTTGAGCACCAACTCAAAGTGAGGCTACTACCTCTGTTTTACAAGCTCCAACTTGTTGAGAGCACCAACTCTCTGGTTTCTCTATCACCGACTAGAAGGAAGCACCATCTCCCTGAGTGTTCCAGCACCGACTGGATGGAAGCACTTGCTTCCACTTATACAAGCACCAACTTGTTTGAGAGTACCAACTCTTTGGTTTCTCTAGTACCCACTAGAAGGAAGCACCAACCCCCTAGGTGTTCCAGCACCAACTGGATTTATACAAGCAACAACTTGTATACGGAAAACTCTGTGTTTTCCCGAGCACCACCCTGCCACCTTGTTTTCTAGCCACAACTAGATGGAAGCTACAACTCCCAATATTCAAGCACCAACTCAAATATCATAGAACCACAGTCCTCCCTAGCACCACCCTACCTCCCTAATTATAAATAAATGATTGAATAACCAACAACACAGATAGATTGATTCTTACCACTTCTTCTCTGTTCTGTAAATCTAGTCTTCTTCCAACTATTCTGCAATTCTTCTCTTCCTCTGTCTATTCTGTAATTCTTCTCTTTCTCTATCTGTTCTGCAACTCTACTCTTCTTTAAGAAATTCTACATTCTCCTCTTGCTTATGTCTATTCCTCATCTATTACTCATCTATGAGTTTTATCTCACACTACGCATATTGTCGGTCTCACACTGCGCATACTGTAATTTTCCCTTTCTTACAGTTCAACTCATTTTTCATTCAGAACAACCAACCATACACCATCATTGTGTCTCCATTTTATCTTATACCACCTATTCAATTACACCTTAAATCTCCAAGAAAATGCATCTGCAATTTTATCGCCAATCGTTCAAGAATCATGATTCAGTTCTAGTGACTGAATCATAATTGATAGATTACCTGTGAGGTGAAACAATAACCCTTTGATCAAGTTTTCGATTAACCAGCACTATTGGATTAAATCCATAGGATTTCGCATTTATCTCATATGTCCACTAGTTGTGACTAAGCACTAAATAGAATTTGAATTTCGTGATTTCAAATCTCGACATTCCTGTGATGAAGGGTCTTGACACTCGAAATAGCAATCGCCAAGACTCCGAGATGAAGCTTAGCACTGCTAGTTTCTTCCCCTCACGTGACCACCGACGGTGACCACAGGCTGCACCAAAAGGTGCTTCATATTTCATGAACTTATGTACTTCATCGAGCCTGATCAACGGTCAAGATCTCCAATGATCCAATGGTCCAGATATTATCGCGATCTTGCATATCATGATTCTTGTGATGAAGGGTCTCAATACTCCAAGTCATGATCTTTGAGACTTTGAGATGGATCTTAACACCGCTAGCTTCTTCCTCCATCTTCTACAAATGTAACCACTAGTTGTGACCACAGCCTTATTCAAAAATGCATTTCGCACTTTCGTGTCTTGGGTATTCTGTGATGAGTCCTCTCGACTCTCCATGTCACAAACTCCAAAATAGAGCTTGGCTTCTCTAGCTCTACTCTTCAACTCTTGACAATGTGACCACGAGATATGACCACTCACCAATAAAAAAAGCACTTCACTCCTTTGACTTTCCAGTCAGCGAAATGATTATCTTTCACCATGTGTCCTATGTAACCAACGGTCCAGATATTATCACGATTTCACCACTTCACAGGCCTTCATCATGCTTGATCAACGGTCCATGATCTTGATGATTTGATGATCTAGATATTTTCATGATCTCGCATATCGCGAGTTCCCACACCATGCTCCGTTGACTCCAATGGTCAGGATTGTTATCATGATTTCGCATATCACGAGTTTGAACCTCTTTCCTTTGGATTTCCCGATCTGTGAAACTCCAAAATGAAAACTTTGTCATGCTTTGACTATTTTCCTCCTTCTGAGCTTACACGGCTAATCTTTCCATTATCTCTACACTACTGATCGTGTTGATCTTCGCCATAACGAAACCTTTGTCATGCTTTGACTATTTTCCTCCTTCTGAGCTTACACTGTTGATCTTGCCATTATCGCTATGCTATTGATCGTGCTGATCTTCACCACCAATGAAAAACATGCATACTCTGCCTCTGTCTAAAAACATGCCAACAATATCTTCCTTTGGCATTGATGGAAATCCCTTGAAAAACATGCAACTATACCACTGTATCATCCTTGAAATTATGACACTTTCTCCCCCTTTGACATCAATGTCAAAAAAGAAACACACTCCCCCTGAGCTATTGTAGTACATACTCCCCCTGTCAACTATGAGCAACTTAGAAATACAACATATATTCAATAAGTACTCCCCCTGATCAAGTGAACAGATTAGGCGAAAGAAGTTATAACCCCCAACTTTTGAGGAAGATATCCAAAAGGGGTCGTTGCTAACAGTTTAGTAAAGATATCATCTATCTGTTCTATGGAAGGAATATAATTCACTTGAACAATTTTGAATGTAACTTGTTCTCTAAGAAAATGGTATTTTATTGGTATGTGCTTAGATTTTGAATGAAGTACAAGATTCTTAGAGAGACTGATGGCACTGATGTTATCACAATGAAGTGGAATGGGATCAGTGTAAGTTACCTTCAAATCTACAAGAGTTTGTATCATCCATAAAATATGAGTACAAGTAGCATCAACAATGTACTATGCTTTTGTAGTTGATAAGGAAATAGATCCCTGCTTCTTACTAATCCATGCTACTAATGAGTCACCCAGGAAGAATGCTCCTCCACTGGTGATTTTTCTCTCATCAACACAGTTTTCCCAATCGGCATCTGAATAAGAAGTTAACTGAAAGTTCTAATTTCTGGGATACTAGAGACTGTAATTCATTGTGCCCTTCAAGTACTTGAATATCCTTTTTACCACTACTAGATGACTTTGTTTAGGAGTAGACTAATAGCGACCTACCATTCCAATAGTTTGCATTATATCAGGACAGGATGTTGTGATGTATAGAAGACTACCTATCATTGATCGATATGTCCTTTGATCAACATCGGGTGAAATATCATCTTTACTGGGCTTGCAACCAACCACCATAGGTGTACTAATAGGAGAGCAATCCTCCATCTGAAATTTCTTCAACATCTCTTTCAAATATTTTTCTTGAGAGATAAATATTTCTGCAGAACTATGATTTACTTGTAAACCAAGAAAATATGACAGTTCTCCTATCACGGACATCTCAAACTCTATTTGCATAGAGTTAGCAAACCACTGGATAGATGATTCATTAGTACAACCAAAAATAATATCATCTACATAAACCAAAACAACTAGTAAATTATTACCTTCAGACTTAATGTAGAGATTGTTGTCAATAGTACCTTTCTTGAATCCTTTGTCTTGTAAAAATTTGTCCAGTCTATAATACCAAGCTCGTGGTGCTTGTTTCGGTCCATATAAGGCCTTCTTCAGCTTGCAAACATAATTAGGATTATCTGTCAATGATAATCCTTCAGGTTGCTCCATATATACTTCTTCCTCTATATCTCCATTAAGAAACATTGACTTAACATCCATTTGACACACTTTAAAGTTCTTATGGCATGAATATGCAAGGAACATTTTGATGGCTTCCAATCTTGACACTGGTGAAAAGGTTTCATCAAAATCTTTACCTTCAACTTGTGCATACCCTTTACAGACCAATCTGGCTTTATTTCTAACAACTTGTCCTTTTTCATTCATTTTATTCTTGAACACCCATTTGGAACCTATTACATTCTTATCATCGGGTCTAGGTACAAGCTCCCAAGTATTGTTCTTCTCAATCTGATCAAGCTCTTCATTCATAGCTCTAATCCAATCATCATGTTGGCTAGCTTCATCAAAATTTTTAGGTTTAGTCATAGATAAAAAGACAACATGATATTGTTCTAAGTCTTTAATCAATTTCCTTCTTGTCTGAACTCTTTTATTTATATCTCCAATTATCTGATTTTCAGGATGATTCTTTCTAACAGTTATGAGAGGTGATTTTGCTTCTTTCTGCTGATTTGTGTCAGCCTGAGTATTTATATCTTCATCTGATTCAAATTCTTCTCTTCCTGATCCTTGGACCTGTTCATCTTCATCTTCAACTATATCTTTTGTGCTTGGTTCAACACTGTTTACATTCCTGACCAAGACTTCTTCATCAACTTTTATGTCTATATAATCAACTAGTTTATGCAACCTCTTATTGTAACATCTATACCCTTTATTGTTTGTAGCATAACCCAAGAAGATACCTTCATCAACCCTGTCATCATATTTGCCAATATTTTCATCATTAT
>JASDQU010949533.1:32560-53129 GCA_032191745.1 Picea mariana | reverse complement strand
ATAATGACATGATTAATCCGCAATGGGGATTTAATCCAATAACAAAATAATAATAAGAATGCTCTTCGCAGTTACATTATTTCAACAGAAGTCGCGAGTTCAGGACTCAGAAGAAGAGAGGTTCTCTAAGCTCCGACATCGCGATTCACAAAATCTTGAAATGTGAAAAAGTGATCTCGACCATTGGATCACAGAGAGATCTGGACCGTTGGTTTGGAAAAGTGCAAGTTTGGGACTCGGAAGAAGGGAGGTGCTCTAAGCTTGGACATTGCGAGTTGTGAAATCATGAAATACAGAGAAGAGATCTGGACCGTCGATCGAGGAATGTCATGGGTCATTGATTTGGCACAACAAAGATTGGAGTTCATGATTCAATCTCATCTGTTGGCTAGAAGGAGAGATCTAGATCGTCGATCTGACACAAGCAGATTTCATAGATCACAAGCTGGGAGAATCAAGGCAACTCACAGAAGGAGTTTGTGATACGTGAAGTCACGAAGCACCTAGGAGGTTAAGCCCTGAGTCAGAGATGGAGGTCACATCGTCAAAGGATTAAGGGAGGATCTATCACATCTCTAGGCTCCACATCAGAGATCACCGAGATCGCAAATTGCCTTTTGGATAGGCGTCTGATCACAACTCGTGGTCATGTGGAAGGAAGGGGCCTAGTTAGAAAATCTAATGCCCACTATGTAGTTTTCTCAGGAAGGGAAAAGGTACCAAATGGATGAGTGCGTAGAGGTTTTCTCTGTAACTGCCAGAAATGACTGATTGTTCCTTCCAGAGAATTCGAAGAGGCTTCAGGGTGATCGCCAAAGGAGCTAAAGAGTCTTGAGGTAACTGCCAGTGGAATGAAGACTCATCATAAAGACAATCGACAGGTTGAAAAGTGTCGAAGACTGTTACTTCCAGTGATGCCAAAAGAATATTAGTATGAATGACCATTCATGGTGAACATACTGAGAATAACTTCCAAAGAATACGAAGAGTTTTCAGGATGATATTGCAAAGGACTCGACATGTGAATAACATTCAGAACAAAGAAGAGACGTAGTGCTCTATGATAGTTTTTACATGCGAGGAGAAGGTGGTTGTGCAGAGGACCAAAAGAGTATATAAGAGGCACAACTCATAGAATGAAGGAACGCAACATAGTATGAAATGAAAAATAAAATATGAACAAAGAGGCTGGTATGCGTGGAGGAGAACATTGATGCAGGCAGAGAAGAGCAGTGTAGAAGAATAGTGATGAGACTGGTAAGCTATTGATAAATATTGTATCACTGTAATAGATTCCAACAAACAAATATTTATATTTCAGGGTGGTAGGGTGGCGCTAGGGAGGACTGTTGTCCTCAGATTTTCAAGTGGGTGATTGAACACAGGGAGTTGTAGCTTCCATCTGGTTGCAGCTAGGAAAACTAGGGAGGTAGGGTGGTGCAAGGGAGAACTATTTTTCTCTGTTATGCAGGTTGGTGCCTGGGTGACTGGAAGTTGGTGCTTCCATTCAGTTGGTGCTGGAACACTCAAGGAGTTGGTGCTTCCTTCTAGTGGGTGCTAGAGAAACCAAAGAGTTGGTGCTCTCAACAAGTTGTAGCTTGTAAAACAGATGTGGTAGCCTCACAATGAGTTCATGCTCATAAGAATGATAATATACATAAAATAAATACTACTTATCATATCTAGAAGAAGAGGTTTTCTCCCTTTATGGGTTTCCTCAGGAATATCTATCTCTATGTGCTTCATGTCTGTGATTGATGTTGAATACTATGTTGCTTGCTTCCCTGCATTATTGTGATCATCATTGAGTCTTTGGTAATGAGTTTAAAATGGTTATAATTGTTTAAGCACAATAACAACTAATTCACCCCCCCCTCTCAGTTGTCTAACAATTGGTATCAGAGTTGGTTCCTTTTATCTAAGGGTAGATCCTAGACCTTAAAAATGACTAGCCATGAAGTAACTTCAACCAATAACGCCCCCTTGTTCAATGGAACAAACTTTACCTTTTGGAAAGTTAGGATGAGAACCTACATAATGGATTTAGGTGCAGATGTCTGGGATGTGGTAGAGATTGGTTATGTAAAGCCAGTTGTACTAGCTAATAAGGATGACAAGCTAGGATTCAGCTTCAACGCTAAGGCTATGAATGCTATTCTGAGTGGGCTAGCAGAAGCAAAATTTTTAAAATTTATGCACTTAGAATCTACCAAAGAAATGTGGGACAAACTCATTAGCAGTTATGAAGGTAATGAGAAGGTAAAGTATACCAAGCTTCAAACCTACAGATTACAGTTTGAACAACTAAAGATGAAAGAGGATGAAACTATTGGGAAGTACTTTCTGAGAGTTGAAGAACTAGTAAATGCAATGAAAGGACTTGGTGAAAAAATTGAGGAAGTCTCTTTAGTTCATAAAATTTTGAGATCTTTGCCAGATAGGTTCAACCCAAAGGTCTCTGCTATAGAATAAATTAATGATCTAAAAGCTATGCCTTTTGATCAACTTCTAGGAATGTTGACTGCATATGAAATGAGGATAGGTAAAGATAAACCCACCTCTAGAGAAGCATCATTTAAAGAAGATAAGAATGAGGATTTTGAGCCTGATGAAATTGAAGCAAAAATTGTGAGAAGACTAAAGAAGGGATTAGGCAAGTACCAAGGTAAATTTCCCTTCAAATGTTTTAACTATGGAAAGATAGGTCACTTTTCATCTAAATGTCCACACAAGAAGAAGGACTAGAACACTGAAGGTGAAGAGAAGTATAAATCCAAGAGATTTGGTAAAAATAAAAGTTTATGTGTAAACAATGATGACTCTTCAAGAGACACATATAGTGATTCTGATTGTGAAGATAAGGTTAATGAATTTATGTTTATGGCCAAGGAGGATTATAATAATGAAATCACAGGAAGTGATGCTAATGAAGAAGAAGTTGCGGTTGACTTGGAAGGAGAACTGATCACTGCCCTAAAAGAAATTGACAGACTCAGATTTAAGAAGAAAAAGAAAAAATAGTTGTTGATACAATTCGAGAAAGACAGAAAAAAACCTGTTGAAGACTTTGCCCTGCTAAAAGTAGAACTAGAAGAGGCAAAGAAAATAGAGGACATTCTGAAACAACATTTATCAGAAAAGAAATCAAGATGTGAAGCCTTGGAAGAAGAGGTGGTAAAAACCAGAAAAGAGATGGAGAAGTTTAAAGCATTGTATCTCCAAAATATTCCAAACATTAAAGCCTTAGAAGGATTAGCCATCATTCTGAATCAGCAAAGGAAAACAAATTTGAAAATTGGTTTGGGTTATGAAGAAGGGTCAAGTAGTGGTTAGCCAAGCAACAAAGAATCCATCAAGTTTGCCAAATCTACATTCATTGACAACAAAGAATATGGAGAAACAAAGGAAGATAATCAGCCACCAAGGAAGAGTGAAAGAAAAAGTGCCAGAACTGAATATGTAGAAAAAATAAATAATACACCCTCTGCTCAAATAAATCATCAGCATGGAAGAAATCGACCTACTCAAAGAAGACATACATTTTCCAAGTACAAAGGATTTTTCTATGGTTATTGTTTTTTTTGTCCTAACTTTGGTCACAAAGCTATAAACTGTTCTTTAAGATTTAGATATGAGCAATCAAAACACTCAAGGAATAGATATCTTCTACAACAAAGAATGAGACAACAAAGTAACAAACAACCACAGACTACAAATCATGTGATGGTTGGGAAAAAGACACAAGTTAAGCATAACAATCGTTATGATCCTTTATTCAATGAACCAGAATGTCACACCTGCCATAATTATGGACATAAAGCTGGAGACTTTCGCTTAAGGATATATGGGCCAGATTTGAATCCCTCTGCTAAAATGTCAAGGTTTGGAAGAAGAAAGAAAATGACAAGTGTGGATTAGTGTTGTCAGCTCAAAGACAAAAGAACCCTTGGTATATTGACAGTGGATTCTCCAAACATATGACGGGAGATAAAAGTAAGTTTTTGTCTCTAAGTGAAAGCAAATCAGGAAATGTAACCTTTGGAAATGATGCTCTAGGTAAAATCAAGGGTAAAGGGATGGTGAGTTTAAGTGATGGCAAAGGAAAAGCCCAGGATGTTCTACTTGTATATGGGCTGAAACATTATTTGCTCAGTGTAAGTCAAATGTGTGACAGAGGATGTGAAGTGGTCTTCACTTCCAAGGATTGCAAGATAAAGTTTGTAAACTCGGGACAAGTGGTGGCTAAAGGCATTAGGATAGATAATAATGTATATGTGCTAAAAGAAGATAGAGAAGAGTGTCATCTAAGAAAACATGATGAAAGCTGGTTATGGCATAGGACACTTGGAAATATAAACTTTGATCACTTAATCAAGCTCAAAAATCTTGAGGTAGTAAAAGATCTTCCAAGAATATCAAAGCCACAAGATTCTATGTGTAAACCTTGCCAAGTAGGAAAGCTAACCAGGACACAGTTTAAATCCAAGAGCTCTACTTCAACATAGAAACCACTCTAATTAGTTCATATGGATTTATGTATACCATCAAGTCAAGAAGGCACACGGAAGGAAAACTACTTCAGGTTGATCATTGATGATTACTCCAGACTCACTTGGGTTGCTTTTCTCAAAGAAAAATCTGAAGAATTTGGGAAATTTAAAATATTTAAGGCTTTAACTGAGAATCAAACAGGCAACATATTAAAGGTTGTAAGATCTAATAGAGGAGGAGAATTTATGTCAAGTGATTTCAAGGAATTATGTGATAAACATGGGATCAACAGAGAATACACCATCCCAGGAACTCCATAGAAAAATGGAGTAGTTGAGAGGAAAAACAGAATAGTTCAGCAAATGGCCAAGTCAATGATGAATGAGAAGAACATTGGTCAAACCTACTGGGTAGAAGCAATACACACAACAATCCATGTTCTTAACAAATCCCACCTCATACCACATAGTGACAAGACACCTTATGAATTGTGGTATGGAAGACCTACTTCAATCAAACACTTCAAAGTCTTTGGGAATAAGTGCTACATAAAGAATAATAATGAAAATCTTGGCAAGTATGATGACAGGGTTGATGAAGGCATCTTCTTAGGATATGCTACCAATAGTAAAGGATATAGATGCTTTAATAAAAGATTGCATAAATTAGTTGATTGCATTGATTTAAAGGTTGATGAAGGAGTCCCAGTAAGAGAGGTGAGCAATATTGAGTCTGCTACAGAGGACACAACTGAAGCTGAAGATGAACAGGTCCAAGAATAAAAAAAAAAGACTCTGAGTTAGATGAAGATACAAATACTTAGGAAGACTCAAATCAATAGACATCATCAAATCCTTCCTCTAGAATTACTCAAAAGAATCATCCTGCAAGTCATATAATTGGTGAGAAAGACAAAGGTGTACAAACTAGGAGAAGGATAATCAAAGAAACTGAGAAATCACATATAGCCTTCATATCCATGGTGTAACCCAAGAAATTTAATGAAGCCAGTAAAGATGTAAATTGGTTAAAATCAATGAATGAGGAACTGGACCACATTGAAAAGAATGACACTTGGGAACTCGTTCCTAGGCCAGCAAATAAAAATGTAATAGGATCAAAATGGGTCTACAAAAATAAGATGAATGAGCAAGGAAATATTGTAAGAAATAAGGATATATTGGTTTGCAAAGGATATACTCAAATAGAAGGACTGGATTTTGATGAAACATTTGCACTCGTAGCAATATTAGAATGTTTCTTGCCTATTCTTTTCATAAACAGTTTAAAGTCTGTCAAATGGATGTCAAGTCATCTTTTCTAAATGGATATCTAAAAGAAGAAGTCTATATGGAACAACTAGAGGGTTTCCAACTGTCAAATAACCCTGACTTTGTCTGCAAGCTGAAGAAAGCCTTATATGGGTTAAAACAAGCTCCTCATGCCTAGTATTACAGAATGGATAAGTATCTTCAAGACAAAGTATTCACGAGAGGAACAATTGACATCAATCTATATATAAAAACAAAGGGTAATGATTTTCTCATTGTGTTGGTCTATGTAGATGACATCATCTTTAGAAGCAATAATGCTTCATTGGTACAATGGTTTTCTTCTGCCATGCAGTCTGAATTTGAAATGTCTATGATAGGGGAACTGTCATTTTTCCTTGGTCTTCAAATTACTCAGAGGTCTAAAGGATTATTTCTTTCTCAGGAGAAATATCTAAGAGAAATGTTGAAAAGTTTTCAAATAGAAGATTCTACACCTATGAGCACACCTATGGTCACTGGATGCAAGCTAAGAAAGGATGATGACTCACCTAATGTTGATCAGAGTTCATATAGGTCTATGATAGGCAACCTGTTTTACATCACAACATCCCATCCAAACATAATGCATGCTGTTGGAATGGTAGGAAGGTATCAGTCTACACCTAAACAGAGTCATTTGATAGCCGTCAAAATAACATGCAAATATTTGAAAGGAATAATGAACTATGACCTATGGTATCCTAGGAATCAGAATTTTCAACAACCAGTCTATTCAGATGTTGATTGGGATAACTGCGTGGATGAAAGGAAAAACACGAGTGGAGGTGCATTCTTTTTAGGAGATTCCTTTGTATCATGGTTGAGAAAGAAGCAAGGTTCCATTTCCTTATCAACTACAAAAGATGAATACATTGCAGTTGCCACTTGCTGTACCCAAGTATTGTGGATGATTCAAACACTTGCATACTTGGAGGTAAAATATACTGCACCAATCCCAATTCATTGTGATAATACCAGTGCAAATAGTCTGTCAAATAATCTTGTTTTTCACTCCAAGACCAAGCAATTACCCATCAAGTATCACTTCTTGAGGGAACAGGTAACCAAATCTATGGTTTCTTTGCATTATATTCCATCCAAAGATCATATTGTTGATATCTTCACTAAAAGACTTGCACAAGATCAGTTTGAGTATCTATGCTAGAAGTTGGGCATGACCCTGTTATCAAGTTTAAATAGTCCATCTTGTCAGGGAATATGTGTTGGTTGAATATTTGATACCTCCGAAAAGTACTGCAACAATTCAGGGGGAGCATGTTTTCTTTGATATTGATGTTAAAGGGGGAGAAAAGGTGCGGTCTGGATTCTACAGTTGGAGGTATGAGTAGTACAATGTAGTCTTTCAGGGTTTCCATCAATGCCAAAGGGGGAGATTGTCGACATGTTTATAGGCAGAGTGTGCCTGTCATTGATGGAAAGAACAAAAACGACGATGGCATGTCTACAGGAAAGAACAATAGAAACAATGGCATGATTATTGGCAGAGTGTGTAATCAAAGCTCAGGAGGAATAGCGCAGAGTTGCACGTAGAGAGAAAGTGTGCACCAGGGTCAAAGCTAACTTTATTACCAAATCTCAGGAGAGATAGCGTTTTTCAGAAATGCAGACGAGTCCCAAATTCATCAGGACTTGCAGAAGGATCAAAGTTTGAGGCCTTTGACACTTAGAATTTATTCCAAGTCAGGAGGAAGCGTCAACTTAGAGATAAGAGAAGCAAGAATTCATGAAGTCTGAGTTCACGATTTCATCACAGCCATTGGATCACAGAAGGCTGTAGGTTGTCGATCTAGAGCAGGTTTCGAAAAATAGGGAATTGGGAGAAGGGAGGTGATTAGTCCTCCAACTTTATGAAATGCGAAGTCGTGATGAGATATGAGTCATTGGATCTAGAGGACACGTGGTGGGAGATCATAATTTCGCTGACTCACAAATCGGGAAATTCAAAGGCAGAGTTGCAGGAACTCGCGAAGTCTGAGTTCGCGAAGAGGATATATTGATCGTTGGATCGAGGAATAATCTAGGTTGTCAGATCTAGGAGAAAAACATGTGCCACATGAGGAGATCCATGTCATCAAGGACAAGTGGCAGAGCACGTCAAAATTACCACATCAGCAAGGACACGTGGCAAGAGATCAGTGCTTCGTTGATTCACAAATCATGAAATCCAGAGGAAGGAATGAATGCACGAGATAGGAACTCGCAAAGTCCCGAAGTGAGAAGAAGTGATCTCGACCGTTGAGTCACGGGAAATATCATACAGTTGATTTGAGGTGATTGAAGTCACAGGTTCGGGACTTGGAAGAAGGGAGGTGCTCTAAGCTCTGATATTGTGAGTTGCGAAATCCCAAAATGCGAAGAAGTGATCTCGACCATTGGATCACAGAGATACATGGATTGTTGGTCTGGCAAAAGGCAAGTTCGAGAATCAGAATAAGGGAGGTTCTCTAAGCTTCGACATCGCAAGTCTTGAAATCGCAAAATGTGAAGAAGATATCTGGACCATCGATCGAAGAATGTCATGGGTCTTTTTTATGGCATGATGAAGATCAGAGTTCATGATTCGATCTTATCCATTGGCTAGAAGGAGAGATCTATATCGTCGATTTGACGCAAGAAGAGTTTGCAGATCGCAAGTTGGGAGAATCAAGGAAACTCACAGAAGGAGTTCACGATACGTGAAGTCACGAACCATCGAGGAGGTTAAGTTCCGAGTTAGAGCTAGAGGTCACATCGTCGAAGGATTAAGGGAGGAGATATCACGTTGCTAGGCTCCACATCGGAGATCACTGAGATCATGAAGCACCTTTTGGATAGGCGTCTGATCACTGTTCGTGGTCACATGAAAGGAAGGGGCTTAACCAGAAAAACTAGTGCCCACTATGTAGTTTTATTATGAAGGGAAAAGTCGCCAAAGGGATGAGAGCGCAGAGGTTTTCTCTGTAACTGAAAGAAATGACTGATTGTTTCTGATGGAGAATTCGAAGAGTCTTCAGGGTGATCGCCAGAGGAGATGAAGAGTCACGAGGTATCTGCTAGTGGAATGAAGACTCATCATAGAGTCAGTCGACAGATTGAAAAGTGTCGAAGACTATTACTGCCAATGATGCCAAAAGAATCTTAGGATGAATGGCCATTCATGTTGAACATACTGAGCATAACCGCCAGAGAATACAAAGAGTTTCCAGGATGATTTGGTAGAGGACTCGACGTGTGAATAACATGCAGAACAGAGAAGAGAGGAAGTGTTCTTTGATACTTTATGCATGCGAGAAGAAGGTGGATATGAAGAGGACCAGAAGAGTATATAAGAGGTGCAACGCATAGAATGAAGGAACGCAACAGAGTATGAAATGCAACAGAAAATATAAACAAAGAGGCTAGTATGCGTGGAGGAGAACATTGATGCGGGAAGAGCAGAGCAGTGTAGTAGAACAGTGATGAGACTAGTAAGCTATTGATAAATATTGTATCACTGTAATAGATTCCAACAAGAAAAGATTTATATTTTAGGGTGGTAGGGTGGTGCTAGGGAGGAATGTTGTCCTTAGATTTTCAAGTGGGTGCTTGAACACAGGGAGTTGTAGCCTCCATCTGGTTGCAACCAGAAAAACCATGGAGGTAGGGTGGTGCAAGGGAGAACTATTGTTATTTGTTATGCAGGTTGATGTCTGTGTGACTGGAAGTTGGTTCTTCCATCTAGTTGGTACTGGAACACTCAGGGAGTTGGTGCTTCCTTCTAGTGGGTGCTAGAGAAACCAAATATTTGGTTCTCTTAGAAATTTGCAGCTTGTAAAATAGAGGTGGTAGCCTCACAATGAGTTGGTGCTCATAAGAATGATAATGTACAGAAAATAAATACTACTTATCATATCAAGAAGAAGAGGTTTTATCCCTTTATGGGTTTCCTCAAGAATATATGTCTCTATGTGCTTCATGTGTGTGATTGATGTTGAATACTTTGTTGCTTTCTTCCCTGCATTATTGTGATCATCATTGAGTGTTCTGTAATGAGTTTAAAATGGTTATAATTTTTTAAGCACAGTAACAACTGATTCACCCACCCCTCTCAGTTGTCTAACACATCACACATAAAGACACCATTTTTACAGTGGTTCATCCCCCCTGGGCTACACCCACAAATATATTCTCCTTATTTCTTTATTCTTCATCAAATTAATGATGCATGCATTACATCATAGTTTTAAGAATTGTGCAAGTGAGGGTGACTAGTGTCGCACCAAGCTCCACAACTTGCAACCTAACCCTCAGTTATACTCCATAGTTCTCCACTAGCTCCTCAGCTATACAACCAAAATCTAAACATCTCCAAGACTCAAGAATCAAAAAGGTTCTTCAAAAGTAATTTCTTCTCTCTCAAAAAGGACACCAAAAGATACCTCAATCTACCTCATACATTTGAGCCAATATTTCATGTGATGTGCCCCTTTTATGTCATACATGTAATAACTACAATGTGCAAACTTGGTATCAAATAATCTAAGGGAACTACTACTTCTTGTCCATAAACCAATCTAAAAGGTGTCTACCATGTTAGCTTATTACGTGTATTCCTATAAGACCTTAGTACCGTTGGTACCTTCAAATCCCAATCATCTCTATTCACATTAAAAATATTTGTCAAGGCATTTTCCAAAATCTTGTTAAAGGCTTCCACTATTCCATCTGCTTGAGGGTGATAAGGAGTGATCTTCTAATGATGTATCTTAAACTCTTCAATCATTTCCTCAATTTTATTGTTAATAAATTGAGTCCCCTATCACTCATCAATATTCTTAGACATCCAAACCTTGTCACTACATGTTCAAATAAAAAGTGTGCTTCAGTCTCTACACTGCAATCCCTTATCGATGCTTCCTCAGTCCATTTGGTCAAGTATTATGTCGTTGTAATAATATATCTATCTCTTGATCTTCATGTTGGTGGATTAATTGGGCCTACAAAATCTATTTCCCACTTATCAAATACTTTCAAAGTAACCTGAGGTCTCAATGGCATCTCATCCCTTGTGGATAGTTTCCCAACTCTTTGACAAACATCACACTTTTGACAGTATTCCTTTGAATCCTTGTGAACTTTTTTCCACAATAATCACATGTGCAATACTTTCTGCATGATATCTTTTCCTGTGTAGTGTCCTCCAACAATCCCTTCATGCACCTCTTCTAAAATGATATGCCTTTCATGCTCCATCACATATCTTCTCAAGATGTTATCTCCTCCATGTTTGTATAAATTATCTGCAATCAATTGATAGTCTTTAGCTCTGACCACCAATTTTTTCTTCTACGTAGTAGTAAATTCTCTTGGTGAAAATCATGTACTAAAAAACTCAATAATGTCAGCAAAATACTCATCATCTATCTGTATTGAAAATAATTGTGCATCTAGAAAGTTGTCTTCCAAGTCACTGGGTTCTTCTCCATTAGTTATCCCGGATAAGTGATCTAGTCCTGCGTTCAATATTATAGGATTCACCACTACTTCAAAATCAAATTCAGGGAAAAAAAGTATCCCTTTGCATATCTTCCCGCCAAACACTAGCTTATTTACTAAATATATCAGAGTAGAATTATTTGTAAACATCTTGAAAGGTTTCCCTAACAATTAATGTCTATATTTCTACAAAGCATACACAATAGCTAATCCTTCTTTTTATGTAGTGTTATAGTTTTGTTTTGAATATGATAACTTTATGCTTGCAAATGCAATAGGGTGATCTATATCACCTTCTTCTGGTTGGGTTAATATTTCTCATAATGCTATTCCAGATGCATCCACATGCACATGACATGTTTTTCCCAGTCCGGAAACACTAAAATTGGTGCAGTGTCCATCTTCTCCTTAAAAATATCCAAACTCTATTGGAATTCCTCATTCCATTGATACTTAGTGTCCTTCTTCAGAAACTTCTCCATTGACATAGTAATCTATGCATATCCCTTATGAAATTCATGTAATATCTTATATGATAAAGAGTACTCTTCAATTGGTGCATTGACTTTGGTGGTGGTAAGTTAACTATGACAACAATTTTAGCACGATCAACGAGTAGACCCTGTTTACCCACCACATTCCCTAAAAAAATACCAAAAGGTGCGTTGAAAATACATTTCTTAATATTCAATGATATCTGACACTGTATCCATCTGTCCAACATCAACCTTAATGCTTCAACATGATCCTTCAACAAACTGAACATTGTCCAATCATCCAAGTAAACCTCCAAAAATTTATGAATGAAGTCCTTAAAAGTTGATACTACTACCCTTGAAAAAAATGTTGGTGCATTATTCAACCGAAATGGAATAATTGTATACTAAAATGATCCCCACTTTGTAGCGAACGTAGTCTTGTGTCTATCTTCTGGTGTTATCCTAATCTGATGGTATCCTGAAAACCCATCTATGAATGAATAAGCTTATTGACCCCCTACATTCTCCAAAAAATCGCCTCTAAATGGGGTAGGAAAATGATCATGTAGGCAAACATCATTCAATTTTCTCAAATCTACACAAATATTGATCCCTCCTTGCTTCTTTTCTTGCACTATCATAGGATTGATCCATTTTGATTCATCCATAGTTTCTATGACACCAGCTTCTAGGATCTTGTCAATTTCTTCCTTCATTTTCTTCTTGTATATTGGATTCAATCTGTAAGGTCTTTGTATTATAGGTATGGATTCTGGCTTCAAAGGGATCTTCATCTCTCCTAGATCTCCTACTAACCCCTTCATCTTTGAGAATTTCACTGGGAATAAATCATTGTACTCATGCATTAATTATGTGATCCTTTATATAGTCTAGTTATCCCAATAATCTCCAATACTTGCCATTTTTGGGTTTTCTGCAATTCCAATGTAGCTTAGGGATGATTTTAGGGGCTAAATTTCTCTCATGGGCTAATTTTCCATGGTTTTTCCCAAAAAATGATTCGCTATTCTAAAAATGATTCGCTCAAATTCTATAGGATAAAATCATTTTACCTTAAAAATCGCCAAAAATTTATACAAATTATATAAAATCCTTAGATATTTGAATATTTTTACAAAAATATCGCCAAACATTTATAGTTTTCATATGAAGGATTAGTAAGATTCGCCAAGGTTTCTACATTTTAAAATAAATTTCCATACTTAAAATGATCCTTGCCAATGTTAAACTTCTTGATATTTAATCATGTAGCATAATCTTTTGAATCAAGCTTGGGACCTTCTAGTTTCATTTCACCTTCCACTTTTGGGATCTGTATATTGTGTAGATTATCTTCTATTGGATCTTCTTCTTTTCTGATGTGATAATAGTGTAGCAATTGTTTAACTGTCTGTGTATCCTGCTTCTAGTATGCCGGGATTATTTCAAAGTTAGGTTCTTAAAATATTCTATCTCTTACCACTTTTAGTGTTTTATATCTCTCTAGACTCTCATTCTCAAAGGAAAATGTAACTACAAAATTTTGTTGTATCCTTGAATCCTAGTTTGTAGTTTCTCTGTGCTATTCCTGTTTTGTGTACTAGTTCTTTGGAATTCCTTCTAGTGTGTGAATAAAATGGTGAAGTCATTCTTCTGGTGGTACTAATATTCATTGAACCATGGACTTATATAAATGTTCTTGAGGTTTTCCAAATCCCTCATATTTCTTCTAATATCTATGCTCCTGCTCTGTGTCGAATCTGATGCGCAATAACCTTTCACTCTGAAACCAATTGTTGATATTTTACTTGTGTGTACCCCACCATCATGTAGGTGTAGCTTTTAAATCAATATCTAATGTTGGTAATATTTGATTTTCCATAACCTCTACCTCAAACTTAATTAAAAATTCTTCTAATTCATTCAAACCATAAAATGTATGAGGTTATCTTACCTCTATACCAACCCATCTCAACGTGTGCATCATTCTGGCTCATCTCCTGGTAGATAATTCATGTAGTCATTGCTGTGAGTTTTCCAGTCCCGTGTTATAGTATGAAGAAAAATAACTAGTACTCCTCCAACTGAGAATTCCATCTGCAATTGGGTTGATATAATCTTCTTTGCGTGTGGTAGTTTTGTAAAACTTATTCACATATTCTATAAGAATATTGTCTGTTGCAAGTTCCACATATCGTCCTCCTTCTGATGGATCCATTGGTGCAATAACTATGTATTCCTCTAACTCAAATATCATCTTCCTTGTCTTTAAGTTAATAATAGTCTAGTTATCAAAAGCACAATCCAAACCCAACAATGTTGGATATGGCGAAGTGTTCTCCACTATTTCAATGACTTTGAAGTCTTCCATGGTGTGCACACCATCTAGATCTATTAGAATCCCCTTCAACCTACCAATTGCCACCACTATGTCTTGATTTTCCAAATTCAACTGAATAGGAGAGTACCCCAATTTAGGTTCTCCCATAGCTTCCAAGGTTCTACAGTCCTTCTCTCCATGTCCAATTGACTTGCAAAAATTACAAAATGTACACTTTCGTATTTTTTGATACTTTTGCATTAGGGGGAAATGATAGGGGTCATGCCCATGTGTTTTAAAAATCTCACACCATGGTCCTCCTGAAGCTAAAGGGTTTTTCATACCCACTCCAATATACTGTGCAAATAATGGACACTTATTCTTGTGATGGCCTTTTGTCCTGCACATTGTACACCAGGCATCTTCTCTTTTCTCCTTTCCTTTATTCTGATTCAATTGGAATGTTAAGTTCTTAATATCTTTCCTCAACTCTTTTGCAACTGGATCTGTATGCTTGTACTGATTTTCCTCTAATTGTAAGGATGTTGCAGAGCCTCATCCTGACTTTGGAATTTATGTTGTCTCAAAGGATACTTCAAGTGTTGAAACAGAGAATTAACAAACAAATGTCTATGCTTCATATCAATAATAGAGTACTTTAACTTACCTTTTATCCTATTGAACTTATGGTCCACTTTCGATACTAATTCTCTTGGTTTCTACTTAATCTCTATCATTTCATTCATAAACCGGTATTCTGAGCTTGGTTTCTGAAATTAATTTATTAACTACTTTTTTAACTTTGCTACAGTTCTAGGTGTTCCCGTTGGATTACTTGTTGCGAGATCCATGTACCAGTCTAATGCGCGGTCTCTAAATGTGATTTCCAACTGCGCTACCTTTGTATCTTCATCTTTAATCTTCTTTGATTCCCATATGTTCTCACAATTAAACAAATGATTTTCTAGATCATCTGACCTGTCCCCTCAGAAATATGGTAACCTAATAGTTGGATCTTGTCCTACCATTGTGAAATTTGTTAAACTACCACCTCCATGTGGTGTAGATACTTGACTACTACTATTTGACCTTGCACTTCTGCTACTAAACCCATATCCTTTAAAAATTCTTCTACCACTAATCACTAGTTGGTTAATTCATTTTTATTCTTTAGATGTCTTAGTCGCACATGGGGTTGTGGGCTCCATACTAATTCATATCTAGAATGGAGATCCTTCTTCTACATCAAACACATGACCTCTAGTTTTCCCCTCATATGTGGCACAAAAGATATCCTCAATATACCTCGTGGCACAAAGATCCTCTACCTATTCATCATCATTGTCCAAGCACACTCACTCGGCTACTTCCCTATTCTTACTATTCATCTTATACTGGTATGGTCATCCATTGTGCATCACACTCACATTCCTTATGATTTCTTTGGTTTTTTCATCATCCAACATGATGGGGTCCATTGCTTACTTCTTTTGGATACTCTCCAAATCCTTCTCCATTTCTCAGATATTACTTAGTGCTTCCCTAACTTCCCCATGCGCACAGAGTGATCTAGTTATCTAATTACATAGTCATCATGCCTTTATCATGTAATAATATCTTGATCGATGTGTAGAGTGACATGGTGTACCTCCCTTTGGGTCCCCTCCAAAAATATTGGTCTACATTAGTATATGACTTTGTTGTATCTACTGCAAACTTAGTGATAAATCCCGCAGTAATATTGTCTAGCCAGAAACCTATTGCACGCGTGAATTTGTTATTAACCCTTTCCAATAGCGCAATATTTTTAGCAGTCCAATCTACTAGCCTAATCCTATTATTTGGATGGGTATCTTTCAATCTCAATATCCATTCCTGTAATAATCTGGAAAATAACATAAATATTCTTCATGCAAATTAGTAAACACATACCTCTGTAGATACTAGCGCAATGTGTACCTGGAACCCTTAATATCTTTCTGCGTGAACTCCAACTTCTTTGTCTCTTGCTTCATAGGATTCCATGTCCTGAATATCCCTTTATACCACTACAACTTCTTCACCAAACCCCTTCGAGATTGTCCTTCTGAGTTCCAGTCGACAACGAAACCATTTGTTGGATGTATGCACTGACCCGAGTTCTACCTTGGTTCTCCAACAAAACCCTTTTCACCATCATCCCTTCTGGTAAACTAGAAGGATGCACCGCACATAGAGTGCACAGTGTAGTCTCACCCGAGATAGTTTATGGGTGACTGCAGGACGCATATATCTATAGACATGGAAGGGATTGGGGATGTTCCTTTTACTGATGCTCTATTTTAACATGCAGTCTACCATAACATTCATCAGATCTACCATTTTATTCATTCAAATTCATCTATTTTGCATACTCTTTTCAGTGTGTGTCACAAAAAAACCCTAATATATGCATTCATTTAACCATTCATTCATTATAAATAATATAAAAGAGTGCATCACACATAAAGACACCATTTTTACCGTGGTTCACCCCCTGGGCTACGTCCACAAAGATCTTCTGCTTATTTATTTATTCTTCATGAAATTAGCATTGCATGCATTAAATCATAGGTTTAATAATAGTGTGGGTGAGGTAGACCAACATTGCACCAAGATCCACAAATTGCAACCTAAACCTCAATTATACTCCATAGTTCTCCACTAGCTCCTCACCTATACAACCAAAAACTGAACATATCTAAGACTCAAGACTAAAAAAGGTTCTTCAAAATAAATTTCTTCTCTCTCAAAAAGGAAACCAAAAGATACCTCAATCTACCTCATACATATTCTATTTATACTACAAAATTGGGTAAAAGAACTTACATTATGACTCAAAAACCCTAACTGTAAGTGAACTTCACTTGTCCAATTTCTAACTTCCTTCTGTGGGGTTGGTTTTCAATCCAACTATTCCTTGTAGTGATCTACCTTATTTTATGGCATGCTTCTTCCTTTTCCCTTTGTTGCATTGGTCTTCCTTCTTTCACGGCATGCGTTGTTTCCTTTGGTCCATTCTACCTTGCTTATTATGCTTGGCTCCCAAAATTTCTTGCTCCAACAATTAGATTTTTGGATGTCTAGGGTTTTTTGATTACTTCTTGATGCTAAAAAGGCCCCAAGGCCTCATTGTAATGCGTGTAGCCGACACATCTCTTCTCATAGATCAGTTACCACCATTCGCGTAAGATTGTTTCATTCTGCATTTTACATTTTCAGCAGATTCCTTTATTGAGTAGAAGTTAAGTTTTGTTGTATCTATGTTATTGTTCTTTGTATATATTTGTTTCATTTTGTTCCACTCATAAATATTCATAAGTGGTATTAGAGTGATCTTCTCTTCATTTGTTTCTTTATGCATGTCCCCAACGAGGTCAGGTTATAAGTATTTGGGCCTCGAACTAGTTGAGCCTTTGCAAGATCGCCCTTGCCTAACCCGACGACTGCCCACGGGGGAAGAAAAGAGAGATGATGGTGCAGGAGATCCCTTTAAACTATTTCTCGAGGAATCCCCCTTGTGAAAGAGGAATGAGATGATGGATAAATTTTTGCAAATCCTTCGATGACTACCAACATCTGACACATCTTCCTTGAGTGGAGGTGTCACCCCCTTCAAGGTAAAAATATTTTTTTATATTCCTATATCTAAAGTTCAAATAGATGTAGATGTTGTATAAAAATGGTTAAAACTTCTAGAAGGGTATTTTTTTGTCCATAACTTTTTCGATAGAGAAAGGACTACATTTGTGCTCCTTAAGGCCATCCCCCATGTTAAATATTGGTGGGAGAATTTATGTGACCAAAAGGAATCAGAGGGATCTACATTATTTGTAGTCACAACCACTTGGGGTTCTTTCAAGGATGCTATTAAGGAACAATATTACCCTTTTGGAAGTTATGATGAATTATATACAAGATGGACCACACTATGACAGGAAAGGGACCAAACAATGCTAGATTTCACCAATTTCTTCCATACCTTGTGCACCAAGATGGGTATCAAATAATCTGAGAGGCATCTGGTGCTAAAGTACCATGGTGGTTTTCATAGATACATCCAGACATAAATGGATTTTCTTTACATCTCGTGCTTGGGTGTGGTCTATCGATATGTTTTCAAAATCAAGCAAAAACTTAAACAAAAGATGCGAGAGTTTGGGTATGTGAACCTCTCATAGCAAAAGTAGGGGAAAGGCAATCCCAACCAGCAGAATAAAGGGAAGAGAAATGATGGAAAAACTTAGGAAAACCAGTCTAAACCAAAACAAATAAGGACAATGGAAAGACAAAGAAAGACATCAGGAAGTGGTGTGAGTTGCATAAGAGCCCTTGGCATAACACCGTTGAATGTCGCTCAAATCAGTSATTGGTGGTCAAGGTGAAATCCTATGAATATTATGTGGGATATGACTCTGAGTCAAAACCATAAAAAGAGTGACAGATCATTGATGCAAAATCCATTGCCACTGTTCCTACCACAAGGTCTAKCCTGGTGAACCTGATGAACTAGAGGAAGGTGAGTTCCTCTTTCATTCACATATGTGGGTGAAGGGTACTCCATTGGACTTCATCATTGATGGTGGTAGCTAGAAGAACCCCATATTAGTTGAGGTCATCAAGAGGTTGGATTTTCCAACAACACCAAACCCACAACCATAAACCATCAGATGGCTCTGCCAAGGGAGTGATCTCTGCGTCAACCAATAGTGTCTCCTGCCCTATGACATCAAGCCCTTCAAAGATGAGGTATTGTGTGATGTCATCCCCCTTGAATTTTTTGATTTTCTTTTGGTCCAACCTTATTTATGGAAATTTCATGTTCTATATGAGACTAGGCCTTGTAGTATTATTATTACTTTGGACAAGAAATTATACAGGATATCTAAGGTAGTCCCACCTATTGTTATTTCCTTGATATCTGCCAAGAAATGTAGGACAATCATCTCTTGGACTGGGAAGTTTGTCTTCTTTGTGGTTCATGCTCAAAGTGAGCGAAAGGTTGCAACCACATCCATGGCCTCTATGACAAGTCTCTCCACATAGTAGAAGCAAGTGGATAAAGTAGTGGAAGAATACAAAGACATCTTCTCCTCACCCACTAGGGTACCTCTACACTGTCAGGTCAAGCACTCAATCGATCTGAACCCCGACACACCACTACCCAATGGGACAATCTATCACTACTCTCTATCATAAATTGAGGAAATCAAACACTAGATCCAAGAGATGCTTGAAAAGGGGCACATCGGACCAATTTCATCACCTTGTGGAAGCCCAATTGTGTTGGTGTAGAAGAAAAACGGGACTTGGAGACTCTGCATTGATTATCGAGCCCTAAATAAAATTATAATCAGGAACTACTACCCAATTCCCCGAAATTACGATCTCCTTTACCAACTGAAGGGAGCCAAATACTTCACTAAGATTCATATGAATTCAGACTACCACTAGGTCCCAATAGAGAAGACCGATGTATGGAAGACTTACTTAAAGTCCAAAGAAGGTATTTTCAAATGGTTGGTCGTGCCCTTTGGCTTGATAAATTCCCCAGTAACTTTGATGAGGATGGTGGATGGCATATTGCATGCTTTCACCAATTATTTTGTGGTGGTGTATTTAGATGACATACTCATATTCAACAAGAGTTGGGTGGAACACTTGCAACATATTCAACAGATTCTTCACACCTTGTGACAACACAAGCTATATGAAAATTTTGAAAAACACACCTTTGGCATGAACAAGGTCCAATACCTAGGATACATTGCTGGTGAGCATGAGGTGCATGTTGATCCAACCAATATCCAGGTCATCCATGACCGACCAACACCAACCACACTCACTGAGCTTCAAAGCTTCTTAGGCCTTGCCAATTTTTATTGCAGTTTCGTGTTGGGATTCTCCCACATTGCATGGGCCCTCAGCCAAGTGACTAGGGTGTTAGAAAAACAGGACCGCGGAGCAATAAAATAAAACAAATGTAGAAAAAAAACATAGAATACACACAATACAAGAGAGACACAGATTTACGTGGTTCACCCAGTGTGGGCTACGTCCACCAGAGAAATTGCCAGGTCCTTCCTTTATTATTATCCAACAAATGAAGGGATACAACCTATAGTGAAACCCGCTGTAACTTCCTCTTCTTTCTCTCACAGTCTCCTCTCTCAGAATACAATATTCACCATCAATCATAGCTGCGATACATTTCCCTCAAAAAAGAGGGTTGCCTTCTAGGGAAAAAACCCTAACATAATCTTACCGTTAGATCTGCGACCTTATAATGAACGGTCAAGATTTATAATGAAATTACAATATACTTTTATAAGGAAATTTTTTCTTTGGGGGCTTCACCTCTGAACCCCCATCGAGGGACGCTACCTCGAAACCCCCGCTGGGGGCCTGCTTGCCCCCAGACCCCCCAGCCGGGGGGATGGACCCCTCGGACCCCGCAGAGGGGGTACCCCCCC
>JASDQU010949533.1:969-28333 GCA_032191745.1 Picea mariana | reverse complement strand
AAGAGTGCGATAACTCTCGCATATGGATCCTATTTGAGAAAGTAAATATATGGTCGAAATCAGTGTGACGATTCGGTCGCAATGAAATTGGTTTCATTCAATTTTGATAAATTTCATTTTTGAGCATTTTCTGAGCCCGGGGAGCCTCCTGGATCATTCCTCCCCACTTTGGAAGCTTTTGTACCACCAAAATTCTTCTTTTACTCAGGTAAGAAGTGATCATACTACCTCCCCACTTGTCCTATATCATCCATCCTCTCTTTTGGGACAATGATCATCTGACTAATCACAACAAACATGAAAATTGAGATAACATTGTTTACCAAAGTAATCATCCCATCAATTGCACAATCGTCTACATTCTTTGTCGCAGTTAGTAGCCATACACCACTGAATAGAAGAAAACTAATCAACAATACTAGAAATGCTAATGAGAATGAAACAACATGCTTCCCGTTCTACATAGGAACAGTAACCAAAGTATGCAGCTAAACCTCATGCTGTACCCCTGGTGACACTTCATGACTATTAGAAACATATGGAATCATCTCATGTTTAGCATCACTACATTCCTGTTTTGTTACATATAAAAGTGTTAAACTTTTTCTTTCATTTACCATTCTTTTTAACTGTTATGTAGCTGCAAAATATCTGTCAGTTTTCATGCGATGAGCACACACAATGTACTCTTTCTCATCTTTCTTGAAGCAATATTTATTTTCCTCCCTATAGAATATGGATTTCCTATCATAAAGGTATGGACTTCCCAATACAATTCCACATATGTCCAGTGGCACTATATCAAGCTCTACTTCGTCAACATAATTAGAAGTGATTGCAAACTTGATTTTACATTGCCTGGTTACTTGCAAATTATTATTACCACATATTCATCCCAATGGATATGGTTTAGGATGTGACTTAGTTTCAAGTCCCAAGTTATTTACAACATCTTCACTGATTAGATTGGCTTGTGATCCACTGTCTACAAGAGTATCAATTTTAACATTATTTGTTATAACCCTTATATGGAAAATTTCACTCCTTTTACACTCATCATTTACAACAACTGAGCTAGAAGAGATAGTACTTGCAACATAATTTATACCTCGGATTCCCATAGCTACAACCTGTGTCTCATCACCGAAATCTGATCCAAGATCCACTTGAACTGTCACAGCTATGGTATTCTTCCTTCCTTGGTTGGCATACTTATTTGGCTTCAAGTCAGGATGTAAGACCCAACAACGATATTCATCATGACCTACTTTCTTGCAATGCTTGCAAGTAGGCTTCTCCTTTATTGTTGTGGCTATCTTCTTCCCTTTCTCTTTTCTTTTCCCTGAATCCTTTTCTTGCCAAGTATCTATAGAAACGATATCACCATCATTCCCTTTACTTGATTCAATGTGAATGGCTTGTACACATACTTCATCAAAGTTAGATGGATTTAGCATAAGAATAGTATGCTTGAGATAAGAATGTAAACCACCAATGTTCTTTAGGAGTGTCTCTTGTGTATATAAAGGAATACCCAAATTTAATGATTTCTTACGAAATATTTGAGTATATTCTTGTACACTTTGACCTTTTGCTTGCCTTAAACTTTGCCAATTCATCATTTCTTGTTGCATGTATGATAATGGATAAAAATGTTGCTTCAAAGAAGTGATAAAGTCATTCCAGGAAGAGATTGTTTTACCATTTTTATTGATATCATCCTTAGTTTTTCTTTCCCACCATATGAGAGTTGTGCCTCCCAATTTGAGACTTGCAAGTTGGATCTTTGTTTCATCATCAACAATCCTTTGTATCCTACAATATACTTCTAATTGTCTCACCCAATTATCTATCTTTTCTGCATCTAATTCACCATCATACGTGGGTAATTGAAACTTTACATCTAATTTTAATAAAGGAATATCAAAAGAATGATGAGTTTTCTTAGGTTTCTTATCCTTGGAGGGATGTACACTTTCTTCACTTGTAGATGATGAGGATTAAAGAGAATAAGGTTTTGAAGGTCCACCACCTCCAACTCCTCCTTCTGTTTTTACTGAAGATTCACCTTCTTCAACTTTTGGATTTTTTTGTTGTCCTCTTTCATGGTAAAGTTCCTCTACTATGTATTTCATCAACTAAAATGACTCGAAGAAATCTTCCTCAGATGCAAAAGGACCTAGTTTTCTCGGTGCAGGCATCTCTTGTTTATGCGGTCTCCTTTGAATCTTTGTATTGAGAGCCTCAAGTTGGACTTCTCCTCGCTTGAGTTTTTCTTTGGTGAGTATCCAATCCTTGCAATTCTTGTCAAAACTTCAAAACCAAATTCTCTAATACCATAAAATTGATCCAAAAATGAAGGTATTACTGATAAATTGCAAGTTAGTTAAATGTACTTTATGCATCAGATCGATAAGAATGCGAAATATATAAACTTATTAACTTTTTGTGGAATATCAAAATGTGACTTTTACTTGATGCTTAAAAGTGAATATAGAGATCATTCATTAATAACCATGATGCAAATTAAGAGAAGAGAATAGAAAAATAGAAAGAGAAATAGAGACAAGAACTTATTAACAAAGTTCACCAATCGTTGGCTACGTCTCCAGGCCCGCTTCCAAGTGGAGGACCTCTTTATTTCTCTTTAAGATGATCAAATTCTCTTGCAATGTCTCTTTGTTGTTACATAACATGCTTCATATCTATTTTTCAATACCTCCTAGCTTAGATTCATACATGATTCGTCAAATTCCTCTCAACAACATGAGAAAAATGCCTCTCAAAACATGAGAAAAGGCCAAAAATTACAAACTGCTCCTTCAAATCCCTGCATCAAAAAAGTCTCCTTCAAGCTTCAAAAAGCATGGTTTTTAAATTTTTCAGGCTCAAATGAGGAAGCCCAACTTCCCCTAAAAATTTGGCCTCTTTTTGGGATCAAATCCCCCTCCAAATGGCCAAAATATCCTAAAAAAATCAATTCTGGTCATTATATTAGGCAAAAATCAATTAAAATTGCTAAAAAATATAGGGAAAAGCCATTTTTGTATAAAAATTGGGCTTAATCCCCCAAAATGTGGCACACCCCCCTCAAATAGTGGTCATATGCACTAAAAATGGCCAAGCGCTAGCCCAAAGGGCTAAGCGTTGGCCCCAATATTGCGCTAGAACCTGGTTTTGACGCACATATCATGGAACCTCCCCTTTAAATGTGCTCTAGTGGTTAGGTGAGGTGCCCACGCCCTGGTTGTATGTTGATGGTGGTCACATGAGAATCAAACCACGGGCTAGGGCTTAGCCCCAGCCCCCTCCCGCAACCAAACCTAAAAACATTGCAAATTAAATAATATATCGTTGACTTATATTAATAAGTCTTATGTTGGTGTTGGACCATTCCTCTAGTCATTGGCTTGGTGGGTTGGTCGTGTGTTCAAAACACATGGACCCCAAAACATTTCTAACTTACCACACATTTGATGACTGGGTTCCACGCGGCTGCCCATGCCTGGGCCATGTGGCACCACCACATTTTCTCAAATATTTTCCACGTGTCCAATTCTGATTGGATCTGTCATCTTCCCAGTCAATTGTTGCAATGCTGCCACATGTCTCTAACACATCAACATCATTAAATAGATTTGGTGATGTCATGCTAATGTCAACATTGACTTTTTTCCAGTTGACCTTTGACTTTTTAGCTGTTTGAGAATCTGATCAGAGTGTGAACTCTCGCATATGGAGCCCGTTTGAGAAAGTAAATATATGGCCGGAATCAGGGCGAAGAGCCGATCATGATGGAATTGGTTTCATTCAATTCTAAGAACATTCATTTTTGAGAATTTTTTGAACCTGGGGAGCCTCCTGGATCACATGGATGTTGCACTACCCCTTGTGTCCACATAGGAAGAATCGTCCCATTCCCAAACTGAAGAAAAAAAATCCACTCAGTTCATTGAACGAATCCATCACATCCACAAATAGGTTCAAGATATTTTGCAGAAGTCCAATTCCAAGTACAAGAAGCACCATGATCAACACCAAGTGCCACGCAAGTTTCAGGTGGGAGATAAAGTTTGGTTTCACTTGAAGAAAGAACACCTTACAGGACCCCATCAGAATCTTCAACCACTCTTGTATGTACATTACACCATCACCAAGCTTGTGGGTGACAATTCTTTTGAGCTCAACATTCCTCCCTTCATTGGCCTATACCGAGTCTTTAATGTGGACCTCGTTTGGCCATACTTTCCACCCTTATTGGACACCTCAGAGATAGCAGAACAATTGACAATGACAAATATCAACCTTGACTACATGTAACAGGCATCCATTTATCATATCATGGACACACACATTAAGGGAACTCGCCAACAGAAGCTTCAACTTTATCATGTTGTCAAAGCGCGACAACTCTTCCACCAAGGCAAGTGGCTCACCTGGGGCCAAATTCAACAGAAATTTCCTCATATGATGGGGAAAATTAATTAAATGGATACCATTCTTTCATAAGGAGGGAGGATTTATATAGGTGGGTATCAGTGGCCACCCACCTCTTCCAACTAGCTCACATTCAGTTTTCATCTTGAAAAAATATTTCTAGCTTTTTGGGTCCTAAACTTCCAAGGCCCTTTTGAGGCCCTAAACAACATTTTTTGGGCCCACCACAGTCACACTGTAGATCGAGTCAGAGTGTGATGGAATAATTTTTAGTCCTTGGATAGACATTTCAAAATGAGTTATCGTGATCCTAAAATGGATATCATATGCAAATCTAACAGCCTAGAGAAGTTGATGTACAAACTTACACCATCGGGGCCCACATGACTTTTGATGCTTCATCTCACAGGGTTAGATTTTTAGGTGTATAGGGTTTTTTGATTACTTATTGATGCTAAAAATTCTTAGAGGCCTCATTGCAATGGGCTGAAAAAAATGTGCATGCCACCACATCTCTTCTCAGAGATTAGCTACCACCATTCGAACAAGATTGTTTCACTCTGCATTTTTCAGTTTCAACAGATTTCTTTATTGAATAGAAGTTAAGTTTTACGATATCTTTGTTATTGTTCTCTATATATTTGTGATAATGTTATAGATATGTGTTTCATTTCGTTCCACTCATAAATCTGGATCATTGGTCTCATTTGAAAGAGGTCTGAAAGAAGATCTAGACTGTCCATTGAAGGTTCCTCTTCGGAGTGTTGCACGATCAGGTTCAAATGGGACTACAAAAAGAGAACTTTGAAAAGAGAACAAACTAGACCATTAATTGAGAGTTGGGCACACGATGAGATCTAAGCTGTCAATATTTCAGGGCCTGAAAAACTCCCAAAATGTTGATTCTTTTAGGTTGCAGTCTCATAGTAAGCCTCTTAGATATTGGTGCTTAAGCTCTTTTAGGGTGCAATAAGCCTTATTTTTCCTCCGATAAGCACCTAAGGGATTAAATATTTCCCTAGGTGAAAAAGGGCCTGGATTTTCTTTTGTTTTCTTCTGTATACCTCAAAATTATTTTACTCCTTACTATCCATAGGCTCTGGAAGCTCACCTTCAACCACTAACTTGCCCAATCTCTGTCTGGCCACTTCAACATAATTTTAAACCTTTACCATGAACGAAAAATTGTACTAACATCCGAGATGAGATCATGCTTGTGAAAGAAGGAAAGATATCATGCACTAGATTTTCCCCATGATGGGATGATATTTTCCAATATGATCTCATGCTTGTAGCAACAGGGAAAGCTAGCATGCGCTAGATTTCCCACAAAGTGGGATGATGTTGTCTTAGATGAGATCAGGATTGTGCAAGAGGAAAATCTAGCATGTGCTAGCTTTCCCCCATGGCGGGATGATGTTGTCATACATGAGCTCGGGATTGTGCAAGAGGTAAATCTAGAACATGTTATATTTCCCCCACAGTGGGATGATGTTGTTCGAGATGAGATTGGGATTGCGCAAGAGGGAAATCTAGAACATGCTAGCTTTCCCCCATGGTGGGATAATGTTGTCTGAGATGAGCTAGGGATTTTGAAAGAGGAAATCTAGCATGCACTAGCTTTCCCCCATGGTGGGATGATGTTGTTTGATATGAACTCAGGATTGTGCAAGAGGAAAATATAGCACAAGCTATATTTCCCCCATGGTGGGATGATGTTTTTCGAGATGAGAATGGGCTTGTGCTAGAGGGAAAGATAGCACATGATATCTTTCTTCAATGGTGGGATGATGTTGTCTAAGATAAGCTCCTGCTTATGTAAGAGGAAAATTTATCACGTGCTAGCTTTCCCCCATGGTGGGATGATCTTGTTCGATATGAGCATGTTCTTGTGCAAAAGGGAAAGTTAGCATGCAATAGCTTTCCCCCATTGTGTGATGATGTTTTCCAAGATGATTTTTTCTGAGATGAGCACATAATCATGCAAGAGGGAAAGATAGAAAGAGGTATCTTTCCCTCACAGTGGGATGATGTTATCCTACATGAGATCTTTCTTGGGCCAGAGGGAAATCTATCATGCACTAGATTTACTCCATGTTGTGATGATGTTGTTTGAAATGAGATTGTTCATGAGGAAGAGGGAAAGCTAGCACGCACTAGCTTTCCCCCATTGTAGGATGATGTTGGTAGAGATGAGCTCATTATTGTGCAAGAGGGAAAGCTATCATGTGCTAGATTCCCCCCATGGTGGGATGATGTTTTCCGAGATGAGATCATGCTTGTGCAAGAGGGAAATCTATCACTTGCTAGATTTCCCCCATGGTTGGATGATTTTTTATGATATGCGCTCATGCTTGTGCAAGAGGGAAAAATAACACATGATATCTTCCCCCCATAGTGGGATGATGTTTTCTAAGATGTGCTTGTGCTTGTGAAAGAGGGAAATCTATCACGCCATAGATTTTCCTTAGGGTGGGATGATGTTTTCTGAGATGATCTTGTGCTTGTGCAAGAGGGAAATCTAACACACGCTTTATTTCCCCCATGGTGGGATGATGTTTTCAGATATGAGCTCGTGCTTGTGCAAGAGGGAAATATAGCACGTGTTAGATTTTCCCCACGATTAGGATGATGTTGTCCGAGATGGGCTCGTGCTTGTTCAAGAGGTAAAAATAGCATGCATTAGCTTTCCCCCATGGTGAGATGATGTTGTTCGATATGAACTCCTACTTATGAAATATGGAAATCTAGCATGTGATAGCTTTCCCCCAGGGTAGGATGATATTGGTCAACATGTTCTCATGCTTTTGCAAGAAGGAAATATAGCATGCACTATCTTTCCCCCATGTTGGGATGATGTTGTCAAAAATTAGGTTGTTCTTGTGCAAGAGAGAAAGCTATCACGTGCTATATTTCCCCCATGGTTGGGATGATGTTTTCTAAGATGAGTACATTCTTGTGCAAGAGGGAAAACTAGTACGTGCTAGTTTTCCCCCATGGTGAGATGATGTTGTCTGAGATGATCTCATGCTTGTGCAATAAGGAAAGATAGCATGTGCTAGATTTCCCACACAATAGGATGATGTTTTCAGAGATGAGATCATGCTTGTGCAAGAGGTAAAGCTAGAACACACTAGATTTTCCCCATGGTGGGAATATGTTGTTTGATATGCATTTGTTCTTGTGCAAGACAAAAATATATCACATGTTATATTTCTCCCATGGTGGGGTGATGTTTTCTGAGATGCGCTCATGTTTTTGCAAGAGGGAAAGCTATCATGTGTTATCTTTCCCTCATGGTGAGATGATGTTGTCTGAGATGAGCTCGTGCTTTTGAAAGAGGGAAATCTAGACGTTGTTCTATATGAGCTCATGCTTGTGCAAGAGAGAAATCTAGCATGGATGAGATATTCCCTACAGTGGGATGATTTTGTGCTTGTCAAGACTAGAGAAAGCTAGCACATCCTAGCTTTCCCCCATGGTGGGATGATGTTGTCTGAGATGAGATCATTATTTTGCAAGAGAAAAATATAACACATGATATATTTCCCCCACAGTGGGATGATGCTGTAAGAGATGAGATCTTTCTTATGCAAGAGGGAAAGCTAGCATACACTAGATTTCCTCCACAATGGGATGATGTTGTCTGATATGTGTTTGTTGTGTAAGAGGTAAATTTATCACACATGAATTTTCCCCCATAGTGGGATGATGTTGTTCGATATGTGTTCGTGCTTGTGGAAAAGGGAAATTTAGAAAGCACTAACTTTCCCCCGTGGTGGGATGATTTTTTTTGAGATGCACTCATTCTTGTGCAAGAGGGAACTAGTATGTGTTAGCTTTTTCCTATGGTGGGATGATGTTGTCCGAGATGCACTCATTCTTGTGGAAGAGGGAAAGCTAGCAGGTGCTAGATTTTCCCCATATTGGAATGAAGTTTTCTGAGTTTTGCTTGCGTTTGTGCAAGAGGGAAGCTAACATGTGATAGTTTCCCCCACTGGTGGTGTTGTTCCTAAGTCTACACTTAAGGCTATAAAGTGTAGACTCTAAGCATCTAAAAAGAGTGAAAGAAAAGGAAGGGGAAGAGACAACTTGGGGGGGATGAAGCTATGGTCGATCTCTGAGTTCTCTTTGTCTAGCTTCCAAATATTCTTGCATGTTGATATCCCGCTCGATAGTGTCCCATGAACGTTCGAGCTCTATCCAAGTTGTGGTGGTCTTGAGTATGGTATGGAAAAGATTTAAAGCAATGCTGGTTTGATTCGCTAGACCGGGTTCAATATTGGGTTGTCTTATGACAGGTACAGTCATGGGGAGAATAGAACTTTGAAATAGGTGGATGCTTTAAAGTGCTTGTCTCAATATTTAGATTTTACAGGGAAAATTCAAAGAAGCCAGTTGAAGGGTTTAATGAAAACGAAGGCCGTTTTCCATAACTGAGTTTAAAATCTTGAAACTGAGTGTGAAAACATAGATCTGTCAACAAATGTGGGGCATCAATTTCAGAGGAATCCCACGCCGTGGTAAAAGAAGAAAAGACAAGAGTACCTTGATGAAATCATATAAAGTACAGATCCCAATCATTCACAGGTCTTGTACTCGCAAGTAGCCGATACAGAGGAAAAACTATAAATAACTAAATACCTAGAACCCGATCACCGCAGTAGAAGTTATACTAAATTGTAGCTAGAACATTCATCAAAGACATATATGTAAAATGACATGAAGCATGAATATATAGAGGAAGAAAAACACATAACTCAATCTTGACGAAATATGGAGTCTTCAATCCAATTTGTATTAATATTGGCTTGAGAGAACTTTCTCTATTACAACCTATTCATGGCCGAAAAAAAAATCCCTTTCTATTACAATCATTCTTCTATTTAAACAAACTTCTGAACCTCTGGAACTTCGATCGTTCTAGAAAATTGTTAGTTACAAATGGAAAATTGGAGCGTTTCATCTCCCCTTATTTTCCTTCCCTAGTAAGGGAGGAGCACCTCCCTTTCCCTGCCCTTCGGGTTCTAGAAATAGAACAGGTAGACATCTGTCACTATTTGGCACCAGAAACCTACCCCTTCGCCTGCACGGTGCAAATGACGCACCTCTCCACCAGCTGGGCTATCAACCTGGAAGGCTCTACTTGGTTGCTTGCTTCAAAAGTGTAACAACTCTTCGCTAGATGTGGAAAACGTTTTCCCACTAGTTGGTCCTCTGTGATGATGGAGCATAATTGTAAACATCATTGTACTAGCCATTTTTCCACTTGGGCCATATCGACCTGGCTAATCTGGGATATCTCCACTTGTTGCTTCTCCATGTTTTCTTTGATGTCCAATAGATGTTTAGCTATATTGATTTTGCCCAATGTCCCAAAACTACTTTCCTTATCAAGGTCTAGCAAACTTTTACTTATCAAAGAGAACATTTCCTCACAAGAATTCTTCACTTCATTAGCTCTCCCCTTGCTTTCTGATATATTATGCTCCTAGACCTTCAGTAGGATATTACCTCTAGTTTGTTCTACAATAGATAATTTTGAGTTACCGACCGTCTCTATCTTCACTGTAGCTATAACAACGTCTTGGAAAGTGACCCGTGCTGCCCCGACTTCTCTTTATCTCGAAGAAATATTTTCTAATATTTGATCTATCATCCAGAAATGGTTTTGAATGGTTACTACCTTTAACAAAAGGTTTTGTTGAGACGTAAATACCTTATGTCATATTTCGATGACCTGTGATCTGAAGACTTTTATGTCGACAACCTGGTTCTCGGCCACCTTCAATTTTGACTGCAACTCTATAATCTGTTGCCCCTGCTGGCTTACGTTTGTTTGGATAGTTTGCACCGATTGGCACACCTGCTCGAGGTCGGACCTGAGCTTCTCGATTTCACACAGGTCGGCTATTCGGGCTTCATCAAGGCTCTTTCTCACCTCATCCCTGACATTCGCTTCAACAGTAGCCACCTTAGCTTCCAATTTACTGATCAAGAGATTCTTTTGTTTCAACTGGGCTGTCAAAGTCCCAAATGAGTACTGAATGCCTGTAGCATAAGCCCCTAGTGTGCCAGCTATCTCCTTTGCAAATTCTTCCTCTTTCATGGCCTTCCCATGTGTCATGATTTTAAATTTTTTAGCCATTACGCCCTCTTTTTGATATAATCCTTACCTCACCACGGCCTTTCTTTTTTTTTCAAAGAAAAATTCATTACGAGGCATCTCCTCTACAAAAATAGGTGTCAGTTCTTCATTGAAAATCCATCCCGTGTCAGGATTCCCCTTTGTGAACTACAAGGGTGTGACAATAGCAATTGGACTATCGATTTCCTTGGATGTTTGTTTTGGGGTGACCTCTCTAATTGACTTGTTTGACGTGAGCGAAAGTGAGTCGCCTGATCCCTGAGAAGGCATCTCTGCTTGGCCTTGGGCTTGCTTGCCTGGTATGCCCTTTTTGGGGTTTCCTTCCTACTTCTGGGGGACTTTGGCTCCTTTCTCTGAGGTTCCATCATCCCTTGTTTTCCCTTGGTCCTTCTCCCTGCTAGGAATCAAGTCCTTTGCACCTTTGGCTCCCATCTTCTTTGTAACTGGAAGCTTTGGGGCTTCACCTTGTAAAATCTATGGGAGACAAATCCCTCGGTGCTCCTGGAATTTCAAAAATTTGGCCATATCTCCTGGTGGCAGGGCTTGAATCCAACTTAGGACTTCAACAAAGGACCTCACACACCAGAATATTTCATCATGAGGGGAATCCTCGTGTTCATACCTGTTCAGGCCGCAAATCGCCAGGTGATTTATCACAACCTTACTAGGGTCGTGCTTCTTGAACTCAATATCCACTAGCTTCATTTCTTCTAAAGCCATAACCTTGGCTTTGGCGTGGCCAAAAATCTAACAAGGAATATGCACCAATACGAATAGGGAAGGGCGACCATACCTTTTTTGATACTCCTTTGAGCTCTTTGCTTATTCCACCAAGCACAATCTATTTGGCGATCGCACGACACAATAGCTTATCTGGCAGGAATAGCGGGAGGGCATATGGAGGGCCAGAGGTGCTGAAAACCCTGATATACAAAAATTCCACCTCTAGATACCAATCTGCCACGTTGCTTAGGCTAGTCACGATGCTATCTGACATCCTTGGAGGTGGCTAGCCAAAAATGGCGACATGCAATGGAACCATTACCCAATTGAAGATCTCGTGATGAATTCTTTGGCCTTATCCTCAAAAATATTCGAGTGGTAGACATGGATAGGCTATGTATTAGATGAAGCCCAGCTCCAGTTCATCAGTGGGAAGGGTGTCATGAAGCATATGGCATCCATGATGTAAGCAAAGATAAAGAACGAAGTTGCTTTCTTACTCACCCTCTGTGCTCGATATTCAGTAATTCGACTGGTCAGACTGTTAGAAAACAGTTTGGCCCAGTCGAAGGAGAAACCCTCAGCGACTGTATGAATGAGTGGCACCCAAGGGAGGAAGAAATGGGTAGTGTCTTCCTTCCCATACAACCTGCAGGTCATCATCACTATGTACTTGAACTGTGGCTCCAAGGAAGAGATTGAATAGATCCCATTGGAGTCAGCCCTGAATTTTGCGGGGTGTGAGACACAATCTTTGATCAGATCAGACAAACTTTTTGCATACTTCTCGCACTCCTTCTTCTTGAATCCTTCTAGGAATTTGACATTGTGAGTAAGGTTCGACGTGGGTGACAGTTTATACATTTCCCGCAAATGTTCTGGTTGGAAGGTACCAATCGTCACCTTCTGTTCACTGATAATCATCCTGGTCGGGATGTCCACATGGTCCAGTGCCCACCTGATCATATCACAATAGGGAAGAAGCTGGGGCCTCACTGATATTTTGTGCATCTTTGCTTGAGCGATGATTTTGTATTTGGTTAATAAATCATCCTTCTCATTGTCACTAGAATCATTCGAACAATTTATCGACTCGGATTGCTGGATGTTGGAAATGTATGACCATGTCTTGATAGAATTAATACTTCAGGGCAAGGTATGGGAAACAATGTCTGAACCCTGACCTGAACTCTCGGAAGCTGACTTGGGCATTTTTTGTGGAGCCATGAGAGTGAAGCCTGCAACTGGACCACCTGTCGAACAGATTTGAAAATCACAAACAACAGTTAACTTGGTAAAATGGCTTTGCGTGTAAATAGAAATGAGAAATGAAAAAATGAAGGAAAAACTCTTTATCTTATTCATTTAAACCCCTGGTGTCCTTGCGAACAGAATGATCAAATCTCTTAAAAGAAAGATTTAGAAGTAAAAGTGAGATCCTACTATCTGTCACTTTGTTGTAGTTCAAATAAATTCCATAATTGTTTGACGAGTCGTAACACGAATCAACACATAAAACATTTAAACTTACTCCGTAGACGGTGCGTGTTAAAGGTTTCTTAATGCATCAATTGATCTAGCTTAGCTCCTTTAATTAAGTGTGTTTTAGTCTTTAATCCCCTTTTTCTGGTGTTCAACATATCGAAAGATTTCACTCCTAGCCTTTGAGCCCCCAAAACCCGAAATTGTGATGATGCGACTTAGTTAAATATTCGTGATCTGACTTAAGTTCTTAATTAATCCATGATTAATTAATGAATATTGCGACTTCGCAACTCAAAGATACGAAGGTATTGCTTTTTGGGAGAGCGATCACCAAGTAGTGAAACCCCGATAGTGCTTAACTAGAGTTTAAAGTGACTTACTCCTGACACTAACCTGGGTAAAATTTTAAAACCACTATCGCCACTTCATGCATCAGGACACTAAGGACAGTGGGAAATGTCACAAAACAAGCAAAACTCCTAAAACTAGCTGTCTGGGATTAAATATAATATCTCACTTATTTAGAAGAAGGTGGCTTCAACATCGGCTCCAGATAGGGATCTCATCTCCTCGTGGGATGAGAAGAACAGTATATCTATGCTTGTATGGGTAAATGGAGTCATTAGTTTGCTACTAAGAAAATGGTTGAGAAAGAGGATACAGAGAGAACCTTGAGGTTCCAAATTGAATTCTAGAAAGCTTTCAAACCCGAAATGCTTTCTAAGCTCAGTTGCAGTCCATGGTAACTCTCCCTTCCCTGACACTGAAAGCGGGTCTTCCCAAGGCGGTCCAAAACAAATCTTAGGAAATTCAACAGGTCCTGTGGGTTTTGTCTTGCATCAAAACAAAGTAGAATTAATGCTTTTGATTAGGGAGACCTGCAACGAACCTAAGGTGTAGATCCAGTTTCGAGAAAGATAATTACCAGAGAATAGTATGTTTTATGTATGATAGCCTTACAGATATCTTGAGACATTGCTTCATTGCTAGCGAGCCTGTTCAGTACCCCGGTGAAGTTGCCTGGTCCCCTTTATTGAATTTCCTTTCACGACTTCAAAGGGTAATTGTGCATTTAAATGCTGAGATGAGGGCAATCATTTTATGAATTTCCTTTCATCATCTCTTTGGACTAGATGGGGGCAATCAATTTTGAATTTCCTTTCACCATCTGTCTTATATGTTTTATTTTTATTTTTTATTTTTAGGAAACTGAAATGGGGGCAATCAAATGTATAAGTAATACCAGGGGTGGTATCTGCGTAGAATTCCCAACAGAGGTCTATTAACTTGCTTTGTGTGCTCTGGACCAACTTTCTCTTATCCTTCACAATGCCCTAGCTCGCAGGAAAACAAAGGGGGGAACTCATTTCTAGGGGCCTTCTTTTGAGAAAGACTTAACCATTTGAAAATTGTTGAAAGACTTAAGAGAGTTAAGGTCCGCCCACGCATGGCCTTATTCAGTAGGGGACCGAGAAATTGTGAAGACCAATTTACTTCTGGAGACGCTCACCAGTTTCCCAAATGGAAGCAGAAACTCTTTTCGTCTGTGGATGGTATGGGTGGGTGTCAGAGCTTAAGGAGAAAGGGCCAAGGGTGCAAAAGGGAAAGTGAGTAGGCCATGGGCCCCTCAAAAACCGGATTTTATTGTGCAATCTCGACTCAGGTGAACACATCATACTTGCGAGACTACTACTACATTTTCAATGACATTCATTTGAAAACCCAGACACTCCAGAATTTCATCTCTTTGCCTTACCACTTCATCTTCTTCTTGAAAAAAAACATTCTTTATCACCTATTCCAAGAGGGTCGATTTCTGGATACCTGACCATCCCTTTCTCCTTTCATAGTTTGGGCTGTAATTCGGAGACCGAAAAATTTTATGAAAAGAAAAGAGAAAAAAAACTGGTATGTACAATGGAAGTCCAGAACATATTTATTGCATATAGTGCTTTAAATAATGCCCATTGACAGGGGAGCTGAGAGTCACACCATCCAAACTATCTAACAGAAATGAATTCTTCCCTTCATAAGCTGAGACTTTGAACGGTCCGTACTAGATATGATCAAATTTACCATGTTTTATCGAATCTTCCCTCCTAGCATCCCATTTCAAGACCAAATCATCAGGGAGGAAATCCCTGTTTTTGGATTTACGATCGAACAACGCTTTCATGCCGTCCTATTATTTTTGCATCCTTGCATCTACCTTGGTCCTGTGTTGTTGGACCTCGATCAGCTGATTTATTCTTCTAGTGACATGGTTTGGCTCTTCTCTCTCATCTTGCGAGAGCTTCATTACAGGGAGCGCCAAATTTATAGGTAAAACCACATCTGTCGCGTACACCATTTGAAAAGGAGAAGTACCAATGAATTTCTTCGTACCTATCCGGTTTGCCCATAAGGCGTATTTTAAGTGTACATGCCAAGATATTTTGTTTTCGCTCAATACCTTCTTAATTGTGGTAATCAAACTCTTATTTGATGATTCGGCTAACCCATTACCTTGAGGTTAATACATTGTGGAGTGGCCCAATACGATGTTATATTTTTGGCAGAAGCTAACCATATCCATAGACTTGAATGCCTAGGCATTATCCATCACTATTTTTCATGGACAGCCAAATCTGGATAGTATGCTCTCTTCCAGGAAATCTATCACCACCGAATCAGTCGCCTTCTTAGTGGGAATAGCCTCCACCCATTTGGTGAAATAATCTGCAGCGGTGAGCATCCATTTGTGTTGAGCGCTGGAATGTGGGTTAATTTCTCCTATAAAATCCAACCCCCATTGTTGAAAAGGGGCTTCGGTTTTGACAGGAACTAGAGGTAGCACTGGGAGCTTTTGTTAAACAAATGGTAAGGGTTGCAGGTTCTGAATTTGATGTTGACCTCTGAGAAAAGTTTAGGCCAATAATATCACGCCCTTAGGATTTTATAAGTTGTTTCCCTCCAGGCGTGATGCCCTCCACACACACCTTCGTGGAATTCGCTTATGACCCCCTCTGTTTCTGATTCTAGCAAACAAACCAGTAGGAAACCTAAGGGGTCCTTCCAATATAGTTGACTTTCGGATATGCAGTACTTCACCACATGCAGCTTCAGTGTCCTGGCCTTAGCTGAAGACAAATTACTAGGGAATTTCAGGTTCAGTAGGTAGGCCTCTATATCTTTATACCAATCTGATAAGACAAACTTCTCTTCGATTCTGGAGATCGCTATTTGGTCATCAGGCTCGTTTACGTCCCCATATCCCTCATATCCTTGTAGGTTATTTATTCTGAGTGCTTTGAATTTTGATTTCGCCAAGAGATTAGCCAAACCTTGTCCCTTTACTAGTTTCGTTGATTTTACCTCTAGGTCGAACTCTTGGATTTTAGTGAGCCACCAACCCCTCTTACCATCATTGTCAGGCTGGACCAATATATCCTTCATAGAACTGGTGGGAACGTATGCGATTACCTTGGAGTGTAGCACGTAAGTTCTAAAATCCTTCAAAGCCTTAACCATAGCATACACTTGTTTCTCCATTATATCATATCTCAGTTCAGCATCTCTAAGACTTTTACTAAAGAAGGCTATTGGTTGCTCGAAACCCTCTTCATTCTTTTGGAGGAGTACTACTACCACTGTGTGTTCGGAGGCAAACGAGAAAATCAGGAAATCCTTTAGGTAATCAGGGCTTGCTAATACGGGCGCTTCGTTGATAACTTTCTTGATGCGTGCAAACAATGCTTTAGCCTCCACTGTCCATTTCACTTCGTTGTTCTTCTTGAGCATATTTGTGATCAATTTTACGATTTCAACAAAGTTTGGGATAAATCTTCTCAAAAAATTTATTTTTCGTAAAAATGACTAAATTTCTTTTATGTTCCTAGGAATATTTATGGTGTCTATAGCTTCCACCCTTTTAGGGTCGATTTTGATTGCGTCTCGGGACACAATGTGGCCCAAGAGTTTACCTTCCTGCATAGTGAAGTGAGACTTCTTGGGGTTTAAAGGCAAACCAAATTTTCGGCATTTTTCAAACGTTTGCTTCAGGTGCAGCAGATGGTCTTCGACAGATTTGGAGAAGACAGTCAGGTCATTGAGGTAGATAACCAAGAATTTATCCTTTTCATCGATAAAATCGATGCCCATAGCGCGCTGGAAGGTAGCACCTGCATTCATCAAAACAAAAGGCATTTTGTCATACATAAATGTGCCCCAAGGGATGGTGAAAGTTGTTTTTTCTTTATCATGTTCATTGATGACAATTTGATTATAATCGGAAAACCCATCGATCATCGACATCCTATTTTCCCCGACTACTTTTTCCAAAACGTGATCCATTTTGGGTAGAGGATAGTTATCTTTGAGGGAGGACTTGTTTAGATTTCTAAAGTCTACGCACAGCCTGATCTCCCTTCTTTTCTTCCTAACTGGGACTAAATTCGCCACCCAGTCAGAGTACCTACGAGGTACAATAATTTTTGTGTCTAACATCTTTTTCAATTCTCTTTCGACCACAGGCAACAAAATGGGGTTGATTTGTTTGAGATTCTGTCTAAAGGGATTAACACCAGGTTTAAAAGGTATCTTGTGCTCGATTACCGAGGTATCATAGGTTATGAGCTCCTCATAAGACCATGCGAAGACATCTTTATACTACCCGAGTAAGTCCTTATACTTGCTTTTTATTTTAGGAGAAAGGTACCTTGATAGCTTCACTATTCTAGGCTCTTTGGTGGTGCCCATGTCACAGTCTTCGACCTCCTTTGGTTGGGGCTGCAAGGTGGACTTCAAAGGCGTGTCATTTTGATCAAACAACCTTTCCAGAGGTATCAGGTCCTTAGGGATCTGATTACTTTTTAACATTAGCAGGCGATGATTTGCAATTTTTTCTTGGAACTCTTGGGGCTCCTCCCCTTCTTGCATAATCCAGGTATGATTGTTTTGGTTCTCCTAGTCAATGTGGGTTTCAGAGAAATGACCCACCATTTCCAGGAACTTTCTGATCTGTTTATCATCCTCAAAGACTTGCCAGTGTTTTATGTTGTTTGGTATCGATGGTATGTGCCTTACCTCTATGTGGTACTTTAATTTGAAGGCGGTAGGGGGTACAAAAGTTGAAGCTGCTTTGGCCAGTGAATCGACTTGCTGGTTTTTGGCTCGTGGGATGAAATGAACCTTTACCGATGAATTTTTTTTTTTCCATTAGATCCCAGGCACAATTTTTGTAAGACCTCAGTCTTGGGTGCTTGGCCTGATATTGCCGGTTTACCTGCTTCACAATTAGTTCATCATCTCCATAGACCTCTAAGTTCCTTATGTTCAGCTTCTTGGAAGCTTCCAGACCTAGGACTAGAGCTTCATATTCGCAAACGTTGTTTGTGCAGTCTACATCCCATTGTAGCCTGTAGGACAAAGGCATGATGAATTCATTTTTAGGTGCTACGAAAAGCACTCCCGCACCCACTCCTTCACATGAAGAAGCTCCATCAAAGAACATTTTCCAAGTTCCAATGTTGTGCATATTTTTAGCTGTCTTTTCGGTTCCAATTTCATCAGTGTCACCTTCTTCTACAAAACTTTCTTCAGTATCATCAAAGGACAGAATATAATTTCCTAGGTCTTGATCGGTGATGTAAACTGGGTAATTGTTAGGATTCTGTGGATCGCTTACCGTATATGCCAAACGTGTTTCTTTGTATAACCATGCGAACTGTCCACCAAAAACAGGTACTGTGGCGTAGGTCATATCTAGCTGAAGGGATCCCTTGAGCTTGGCTCCCCAAGATCTAGATAACAGTACACCATACTTCGGGGGTATATCGGTGACAACTACGTCCATTAGGACGTTTTTCTCTGGAATCTAGGCGAGGGTGACTACTAGATCTTTGATCATGCCCATGCACTTAACTCTCCTTGAATCGAACGAGTAAAGATCTCCATAGGGTCTGGTGATTTCAAGGCCTAGTCTATCCATAATAGATTTTGGCATTATGTTATGAGATGCCCCAGAGTCCAGCATGCAATTATGCAACAGCCGATCATGCACCTCCATGGTAATATAGAAAGGGGTGACGGTATCTCTAGCGCCTTCAAAATGTGGACCAAAAGTGATATTAGGCTTGTCATCTTCCAGATTTATCACATCGGAGTGACTCTCCAGATCTGAAAAATTTATCATCTTGGTTATTTGTTTTCGGTACACAAGATTCTTCGCCAACTCGACCAAAGGTATGGGTATATTTATCTTTTTTATCTCGCTTTCTAGGCAGAAAACTCTTGTGGTTTTATTCGTTTCCTTGGCCGAAACCTCGGGCTCCTTCCGATCCATTTTATTTAGTGGCACTATTTTAATTATTCCTAATCAAAAGAGTCAAAATGTCATCTGTGTCTATGTAGCAATTGGTCAAAAAGATTCTTCCGTGGCTCAGGTAGTTAATACATTCTGAGAACGTGGCACAATGGAATATACCATTGTGGTAGTGGAAACTGCGGATTCTCCTGCNTGAAAAATTTATCATCTTGGTTATTTGTTTTCGGTACACAAGATTCTTCGCCAACTCGACCAAAGGTATGGGTATATTTATCTTTTTTATCTCGCTTTCTAGGCAGAAAACTCTTGTGGTTTTATTCGTTTCCTTGGCCGAAACCTCGGGCTCCTTCTGATCCATTTTATTTAGTGGCACTATTTTAATTATTCCTAATCAAAAGAGTCTAAATGTCATCTGTGTCTATGTAGCAATTGGTCAAAAAGATTCTTCCGTGGCTCAGGTAGTTAATACATTCTGAGAACGTGGCACAATGGAATATACCATTGTGGTAGTGGAAACTGCGGATTCTCCTGCTATATTACAATATCTCGGCCCCTTTTACGTTAGTATTCTGGGAATATATCCCTATGTTATTTCGCATCACAATCTCTTTCTCGATGGGCTAGTATATTTCGCCCCTAGGCAGAATTTTCTTGGGTTGCACAGTTGACATAGGTTTGATTCTGGGTCTCAGAGTGTACTTGTGCTGGAGTTCAACCATTCCTTGGTAAGTGAAGTCATCAACACCATTTTCATCTTCGACCGATGATTGTTCTGTGTTCAGGGACTTCTCATAATCTTCTTTGGTCAAGTGAGGTTGTACACAATCAACGCCTAAGTTGTTTACGTCTTCTTCCAAGTCTTTGAACTCTTGCATATCATTTCCCCCTATAAAATTTTCATTTTTCAAAGGTGCTTGGATCTTTTGGTATTCGTTTTTAACTTGTCTTGGTTGGAACTGAGGATTGAGATTTCTCCTGAAATCTCTCTTAATGAATTGATCTGCTTTGGATTGATCTAGCTCCATTCTCAAGATTTTGTTTTATAGTTCTTTTATTATCCTAGCCATGTCATCCATTTTTTCATCTGAGGATCTTCTAGATCCAGACGGACCTGCTTGTTCTCTGAGACGTCTAGTTTCCCTATTTCCCGTCTCAATTTTCATTTTTAATTTACCCAAAGACATCATGTTTGACTCAATTTCCACAACATCGTCCTGCATTTGGGTTAGGTCAGCCCCTCTCCTTTCTCTTAATAGTAGAGCGAAATCGAGTTCAAAATCTCCTGCGAAAGTTACTTTGGCGGTGGGTTGAGACAGTTTAACTTCAGCAGGGATCTTATTATACAATTTGTTAAACCTTTGGATGAATTCCATAATAGTTTCAGATCCCTTTTTCTTTAAAGACCTGAACTCGGTCAAATAGTATAAATGATCCTTTCTTTCGCCCCATTGTTTGAGAAAGAGGTCTTCTAGCACATCGTAGGATATGATTGAACCTGGGGGCAGGCTCTAAAACCAAGTTCTTACCTGTCCTTTGAAGGTTTGGACAAACAATCGGGAATACACATCCTCATGCTCGAGACCTAGAATATCAGCGAATTGATAAAAGAAATTGATATGCTCGGCTGCAGTTAGATCCCCTTCCCCTGTGAACTTGGGTAAGTTTTTCATATAGTTTTCAGGTAAATCATGGAGAGGTACAGAAAGGACCAAAGGGGCATATCTCGCTGCTACTTTGGTGAAAACCCTGGGAGGCGGTTACTGGCCTTGACCTCCTATTCCCCCTGCTCCTCCTCCGACCGTGGCCAAGGATAACCTAGGAGAGGAAATTGGTGCATTATAAAGAGGGTTGGCGAAGATGTAAAGTGACTCTCTAGCTTCCTCGGGGTGGAAAAGAGAGAAATCGAGAAACGTTTTACCAACGGAGGCGAAGGATGAAAAAGGAGAAGAAGGTATACATGGGCTCAACTCCTCCGACTTGCAGGATATGTAAATGGGAGAACCCACCGATGTCGAATCCGTGTTTGTGAAAACCTCTTCCAAGCCTTGAGTGATGGATGGGTTTATATTTAGAGTCGATGGGATATCGATAGGGATGGGCTTTGAGTCAAGCGTGTCTCCCCTCGTAACGTAAGAGGTAGTCAGAGAGATCTTGGTTTTAACGACGCTGTCTGATATTTTCTTGAGAGGAAGCTATCTCAAGGATGAAGGTTTGAAAGAGGTCTTATCTTGATACTGATTAGACTTGGGTTGATATGCAACCACATTTTGTTTAAAAAAAACCTTTGGTCTTAATATTTTTTCAGGGTTAGAAATTGGCATTGTCTGTTTGGCATCTGGGTTTTGTCTGGTGTTCTTCTGAAAGGATGCCAGCTTACTTTAAGAGTGGAGTCACCAAGTGAATGATGAAGGTTTAGCCTTAACAAGGTGTTCTCTCTTTGTTCACTATCCAAAAACGAAACTTGAAAATGTCATTTTCTCAGGGGAAAGTGACTACGATTCTCCATCCCCGGTAACGGCACCAGAAAGATGTTGTTCTTGAGTCTACACTTAAGGCTATAAAGTGTAGAGTCTAAGCATCTAAAAAGAGTGAAAGAAAAGGAAGGGGAAGAGACAACTTGGGGGGGATGAAGCTATGGTCGATCTCTGAGTTGTCTTTGTCTAGCTTGCAAATATTCTTGCATGCTGATATCCCGCTCGATAGCGGCCCATGAACGTTCGAGCTCTGTCCAAGTGGTGGAAGTCTTGAGTATGGTATGAAAAAGATTTAAATAAATTCTGGTTTGATTCGCTAGACCGGGTTCGATATTGGGTTGTCTTATGACGAGTATATTCATGGGGAGAATAGAACTTTGAAGGAGGCGGATGCTTTAAAGTGCTTGTCTCAATCTTTAGATTGTACAGGGAAAATTCAAAGAAGTCAGACAAAGGGTTTAACGAAAATGAAGGTCGTTTTCCGTAATTGAGTTTAAAATCTTGAAACCGAGTGTGAAAACATAGAGCTGTCAACAAATGTGGGGCATCAATTTCAGAGGAATCTCACGCTGTGGTAGAAGAAGAAAGACATGAGTACCTTGATGAAAGCATATAAAGTACATATCTCAATCATTCACAGGTCTTCTACCCGCAAGTAGCCGATACAAAAGAAAAATTGTAAATAACTAGATACCTAGAACCTGATCACCGCAGTAGAAGTTGTACTAGATTGCAGCTAGAACATTCATCAAAGACATATATGTAAAATGACATGAAGCATAAATATACAGAGGAAAAAAAACACATAACTCAATCTTGACGACAATTCGCTTTGTATTAATCTTGGCTTGAGAGAACTTTCTCTATTACAACCTATTCATGGCCCAAAAAAAAGGCCCTTTCTATTACAATATTTCTTCTATTTAAACAAACTTTTGAACCTCTAGAACTTCGATCGTTCTGGAAAATTGTCAGTTACAAATGGAAAATTGGAGCATTTCATCTCCTCTTATTTTCCTTCTCTAGTAAGGGCGGAGCACCTTCCTTTCCCTGCCCTTCAGGTTCTAGAAATAGAACAGGTAGACATCTGTCACTATTTGGCACCAGAAACCCGCCCCTTCGCCTGCTCGGTGCAAATGACGCAACTCTCCACCAACTGGTCTATCAACCTGGAAGGCTCTGCTTGGTTGCTTGCTTCAAAAGTGTAACAACTCTTTTCCAGTTGTGGCAAACTTTTTCCCACTTGTCGGTCCTCTGTGATATGGAGCATAATTGTAAACTTGGCTGTACTAGCCATTTTTCCACTTGGGCCATATCGACCTGGCTAATCTGGGATATCTCCACTTTTTGCTTCTCCATGTTTTCTTTGATGTCCAACAGATGTTTAGCTATATTGATTTTGCCCAGTGTCCCAACACTTCTTTCCTTATCAAGGTCTAGCAAACTTTTACTTATCAAAGAGAACGTTTCCTCACAATAATTCTTCACTTCATTAGCTCTCCCCTTGCTTTCTGACATATTCTGCTCCCACAACTTCAACATGATATTACCTTTGGTTTGTTCTGCGATAGATAATTTTGAGCTGCTGAGCATCTCTATCTTTGCCGTAGCACATCTTGGAAAGCGACCTGTGTTGCCCTGGCTTCTCTTTCTCTTGAAGAAATATTTTCTAATATTTGATCTATCATCCAGAAATGGTTTTGAATGGTTCCTACCTTTACCAGCAGGTTTTGTTGAGCCGTAAATACCTTATGTCGGATTTCGGATGCCTGTGATCTGAACACGTTTATGTCTACAAAATAGTTCTCGGCCACCTCCAATTTCGACTGCAACTCTATAATCTGTTGCCCCTGCTAGCTTACCTATGTTTCTCTAGTTTTCACCAACTAGCGCACCTGCTCGAGGTCAGACCTAAGCTTCTCGATTTCACGTAGGTTAGTTGTTCGGGCTTCCTCAAGGCTCCTGCTCACCTCGTCCCTGACATTCGCTTCAACAGTAGCCACCTTAGCTTCCAATTTACTGATCAGGAGGTTCTTTCGTTTCAACTGGGCTATCAAAGTCCCAACTGAGTACTGATTGGATGTAGCATAAGCCCCTAGTGTTCCAGCTATCTTCTCTGCAAATTCTTCCTCTTTCACGGCCTTCCCATCTGTCATGATTTTAAATTTTTTAGCCATTATGACCTCTTTTTGATATAATCCTTGCCTCACCATGACCTTTCTTTTTTTGTAAGAGAAAAATTCATTAGGAGGCAGCTCCTCTACAGAAATAGGTGTCAGTTCTTCATTGAAAATGCATCTTGCGTCAGGATTCCCCTTTTTGAACTGCAAGGGTGTGACAATAGCAATCAGACTGTCGATTTCCTTGGATGTTTCTTTCTGGATGACCTTTGTAACTGACTTGTTTGACATGAGTGAAAGTGAGTCGCCCGATCCCTGCTAAGGTATCTCTGCTTGGCCTTGGGCCTGCTTGCCTGGCGTGCCCTTTTCAAGGTTTCCTTCCTACTTCTGGGGGACTTCAGCTCCTTGCTCTAAGGTTCCAGCCTTCGTTGTTTTCCCTTGGTATTTCTCCATGCTAGGACTCAAGTCCTTTGCACCTTTGGCTCTCGTCTTCTTTGTAACTGGAAGCTCTGGGGCTTCACCCTGTAAAATTTGGGGGAGACAACTCCGACGGTGCTCCTGGAATTTAAAAAATTCGGCCATATCTCCAGGTGGCAAGGCTTGAATCCAACTTAGGACTTCAGTGAAGGACCTCACACCCTGGAATATTTCATCATGAGGGGAATCCTCATGTTCATACCTCTTCAGGCCACAACTCACCAGGTGATTGCTCACAACCTTACTAGGGTCGTGCTTCTTGAACTCAATATCTACCAGCTTCATTTCTTCTAAAGCCATAGCCTTGGCTTTAGTGTGGCCAAAATCTAACAAGGAATATGCACCAATACGAATAGGGAAGGGCGGTCATACCTTTTTTGATACTCCTTTGAGCTCTTTGCTTATTCCGTCGAGCACAGTCTGTCTGGCGATCTCACGGCACAATAAATTATTTGGCAGGAATAGCGGGAGGTCATATGGAGGGACAAAGGTGCCAAAAACCCTGATATATGAAAATTCCACCTCTAGATACCAATCTGCCATGCTGCTTAGGTTGGTCGCGATGCTATCTAATATCCTGGGAGGCGGCTAGCCAAAAATGGTGACATGCAATGGCACCATTACCTACTTGAAGATCTCATACATGAATTCTTTGGACTTATCCTCCCAAATCTTCGAGTGGTAGACATGGATAGGCTCTTTATTAGATGGATCCCAGCTCCAGTTCATCAGTGGGAAGGGTGTCATGAAGTAGATGGCATCCATGATGTAAGAAGACATAAAGAACGAAGTTGCTTTCTTAATCGCCCTCTGTGCTCAATATTCAGTAATTCGACTGGTCAGACTGTCAGACAACAATTTGGCCCAGTCGAAGGAGAAACCCTTAGCGATTGTATGAATGAGTGGCACCCATGGGAGGAAGAAATGGGCAGTGTCTTCCTTCACATACAACCTATAGGTCATCATCGCTATGTAATTGAACTGTGGCTCCAAGGAAGATATTGAATAGACCCCATTGGAGTCAGCCCTGAATTTCACGGGGTGTGAGACCCAATCTTTGATCATATCAGAAAATTTTTTTGCATACTGCTTGCACTCCTTCTTCTTGAAGCCTTCTAGGAATTTGGCATTGTGAGTAAGGTTCAGTGTGGGTGACAGTTTATACATTGCCCGCAAATTTTCTAGTCAGAAGGTACCAATTATCAGCTTATGTTCACTGATAATCGTCCTGGTCGGGATGTCCACATGGTCCAGTGCCCACATGATCATATCACAATAGGGAAGAAGTTGGGGCCTCCCCGCTATTTTGTGCATCTCTGCTTGAGTGATGATTTTGTATTTGGTTGATAAATCGTCCTTCTCGTTGTCACTAGAATCATCTGAACAATTTATCGACTCGAACGGATTGCAGAATGTTGGAAACACATGACCGTGTCTTGGTATAATTAATTCTTCGGGGCAAGGTATCGGAAAGACCATCTGAACCTTGACTTGAACTCTTGGCAGCTGACTTGGGCATTTTTCATGGGGCCATGAGAGTGAAACCTGCAACTGGACCACCTGTCGAATAGATTTGAAAATCACAAACAATGGTTAACCTAGTAAAATGGCTCTACGAGTAAATAGAAATGAGAACTGAAAAAATGAAGGAAAAACTCTTTATCTTAGTCATTTAAACCCCTGGTGTCCTTGCGAACAGAATAGTCAAATCGCTTAAAAGAAATATTTATAAGTAAAAGCGAGATCCTACTATCTATCACCTCGCCGTAGTTCAAATCAATGCCATAATTGTTTGATGAGTCATAACATGAATCAACGCATAAACCATTTAAACTTACTTCATAGACGATGCGTTTCAAAGGTTGATTAATACATCAATTAATCCAACTTAGCTCCTTTAATTAAGTGTTTTTTAGTCTTTAATCCCCATTTTTCGGCGTTCGCCATATCGGAAGATTTCACTCCTAGCCTTTGAGCCCCCAAAACCCGAAATCGCGATGATGCGACTTAGTTAAATATTTGTGATCTGACTTAAGTTCTTAATTAATCCATGCTTAATTAATGAATATCGCGACTTCGCGACTCGGAGCTACGAAGGTATTGATTTTTGGGAGAGCGATCGTCAAGTCGCGAAACCCCGACAGTGCTTAACTATGGTTTAAAGTGACTTAGTCCTGACACTAACCTGGGTAAACTTTTAAAACCGCTATCGCCACTTCGCGTGTCGGGACAATAAGCAAAACTCCCAAAACTAGCTTTCTGGGCTTAAATATAATATCTCACTTATTTAGAAGAAGGCGGCTTCAACAGGTGGGATGATGTTGTTTGCGATGAGATCTTGCTTGTGCAAGATGTAAGTTTTAAACCTGCGAAGTAAAGCAATGCATATAGATTCTTAAGCAATACAGAAATTAATCAATGGCTCATACACAGATTACACAGATATTTTTACCGGAAACCCTCAACCGGGAAAACCTTTCTTCTTTTCATTATATCGAATTTCACCATTCTCCATACAATATATACAATGTTTTTAGGTATTCCGTAGATACCAAAACCCTAATCCCTTAATCCGAGATTAATTTACAAATCAGCTAAAAATAGCAAAAACAGATCGTTAGATGCAGTTGTCGTATCTGACGCACACACACACACACACACATGCAAAGAATATACCACATACCCAACATTCTCCCACTTGTTGTTTTCTTTGCATCCAGGGGTCTAGGGGATTATATAGTCAACAATCCAGAGCAGCAATGCCCATTGTTACTCTACACCAAGAGAACTTTTCTGTGCTCACAGACTTTGTCAATGAATCTGCANCCTCAACCATGTCTCTCACAAAGTGATACTGAACATCAATATGCTTTGTCTTCGAATGATAAACTGGGTTCTTTGCCAGGAATATTGCACTCTGACTGTCAGAGTCTAATCTCACTGCTTGTTGTACCAACCCAATACCTGAACACAATCTTTGTAACCATACTGCTTCCTTGCTTGCATGAGTGGCTGCCATGTATTCGGCTTCTGTAGTTCAGAGTGCCACTACAACCTGTCTTTTGTTCATCCAACTGATTGCTCCTCCAAATAGGTTAAATACATACCCACTTGTAGATCTTCTGCGATCCAAATCTCCAACCCAGTCTGCATCAACAAAGCCATGTATGTCCACCACTCTGTCCAATCCCGGCCT
>JASDQU010949532.1:0-32460 GCA_032191745.1 Picea mariana | reverse complement strand
GTTTAAATGCTGGTACTTCTATCTCCGTTCATAAGTATGATTTCACAAGCTTATTCCACTACTACTTTTAATCATCTATCATCATCATTGCTATTCAAGCCACGACATAAAGAGTGTTTCCTCAAATGCATTTAATCTGGTTATCAAAATCAATCTAAATCTGTCTACAGGGAAATAGAGTACTGCCCTACCTACTGGTACCGGAAGCTTCCTTTGATTTAACTGTAATCTAACTGTTCTAAGTAAGCAGGGTAACTAACTGTCTAACAAAGCAAATTTCATTCACACTCTAAGTGATGCTCGAATTGAAACCTAGAAACCAATCAAACTGAGTGCATACTCGAAACCCTACAGAAATCAGTCATGCGTTCAATACCCATCAACATAAAGGATATCAATATGCTGGAACGATTCTGTTGAGGAATAAATAAACACACTTTTGAAACAACTAAATTTATGACGTACTGTGAGCTGTAGATATACCATTCATGTAAGCAAATAATAACACACTGAAACAACTAAATCTCTGACATAATAAAGCTAAGTCTAGTACAAAATAAAGCAGCGCTTGCACCTATTTGGCGGGCCCAACCAAACGGCACAAATGCTGTTAGTGACAACCAGAGCCGACTATAACATTCTATGCAAACATGGTGTAACTTCATGCTTCATTAACTCATAAGAAAAATACTCAGATCGTATGACAGTCGGGTAACATAACGTAACAGTAGTTTGTATTCAAAAACATGTGTTCACGATGTAACATAATCCAACCCGTTCTCAGGAGTGATCACGGGTTTATATAAATCCTCCTGTTTATAACAGTCTAAAACAAAGATACATAAAACAAACGGATCCCCTGATCCGAAAATAGCTTGGAATCAAGTTTTAAAACGTACTTCACATCTTCGTGACACGTAGTGTCACGAAGTGTGAACGATGAAGAATTAACGACCCAGTTTTATCATTATGCTTTCAAGCACCCTGTGGGCGATGACTCCAGCTGTCATGCGAATCTCTCTGTCTCCCATTCGTTCCATAATGCACAGATCTTGAGCGGCTCCAGTGGTATCTCCACGGGTATGAGTTTGTACCTGGTATCGGCATCCTGTTCCAAAAATAGAAGTGGTACCTAACCCAAGCGACATTAGTTCCAATATCAATTTAAAGCATCAAAGTGCATAAAAATGGCTTGAAATGTAAAGATACCTTAAGTAACCCCATTGAATGGTAGGGAGATGTCAACTATGTCAAAACAAGGCCAAAAGGGTGGTACTGGCATATAAATGGAGGTATGTGGAATGTAATATAGGCAAAAAAACATGATCAAAACCGGAGACCAACAACACCTATTTGAGACTAGTTAATATGACTAGTCAGCTACCTTATCTTACACAGGGTGTATCTAGAAATGTAGAATGAAACAGGAGTTGATTTTTTTTATCAAAGTTACATTTATGATTTCTATGAATATCCTCCGAGTTTCAGAGTCTGAAACTTCACAGAAATTGTTTTATAGAGAAAATTTAGAGATGGATAAATTCAAGATGATTCCATAACCTTGTCTTACATAAGCTATATCTTTGAAAGTGTAAGGCCTCAGGTGCTGAAATTTTAACCTCAAGTACTTTGGTCCATATAATAAATATCATCCAATCAATTCCATCTAAAACATCATATAAAAACAATTATAGAGAAAAATCCAAGGTGTCTCGGATGCAGTAGAGAAACCCCAAGACCTTGAGCTCTAATACCAAATTTTAAGAACCAAATACCAAAATAGCATAAAAATCCTTAGAATAAGTACTCAATGCTTTGAAAAATAGAGAATTTCAGATAATAATCCTCTTCGATGGGGAAACCTCCTTATACACCACATAAATTTACAAATACAAGATGATTCCAAATGAAAAATTCTCGATATATATAGGAGACTAGGAGGTACAATTACAACTATTGGAGCAAATCCAACCTAAAGAAAATAAAAATACTTATGTAATATGACCCAATTAAGGGGTATTGTGCAACTATTTAGGGCTTAACACTCAAATTTGTTATTTCCCTCTTTCGACCATGGTCAAGGGCCCAAGTTTTTTATTTCCCTACCAGAACTATGGTTAAATCCATGACAACAATCCATACTTTGTAAAACATATTAATGACATCCATAACTAACTCCGAGGAAAAATACCCATGAGTGAGGGATTGTTTTATTGTGTGTTGGTTTTGTTCACAATGCTTGATCTTGAGAATGTGAAATTAGGGATTATAGGTCATTTTCCTGCTTTGAACATGTTAAGACATCAAAATCGATTCCTAGTGTAGAAGACCCACTCATGGCACCCATATCCTACTCAAAGACTATTAATGAACTCCTACAAAGGTATCATATGTTGGTTTAAGGACTCATTCAAGGACCTTGAGCTGGCTCACTACTGCTCGTGGCTACATACCTATTGGTTGCACTCTATACTATTGCTAGGCCACGATCTATTCTGTAGGTGACCATTTTTTGAATTTTCTGAGTTGTGTATTTTTAGAGATATACTTTGGATAGGTATATGAGCCTATAGGATGTTCGGTAGCCTTGATTTGATCCTTGGTAGAGCCTCTTGTTTGTTTTTTGTGTCTCAAAGTGAATATGAAGTGATTGAGTGTTTTTCTTGGATTGCTTTTGATGTGAGATTGTTCCCTACAGAGTAGTGACCTAGGTTGCATCTCTAGTGGGTATTTTCATATTCAATAGTGTCTCTTTTTTCCCTTAACATTCATTTTGTGTGTGTTGAAATGTTTTTCATTGCTATATCCTTCTCCATGTTTTAGGTATTGGTATTGTATAAATATTGGAGTGTACTTGTTTGCATCTACCAATATCATAAAAACTTTCATTTGTTGTTTTTGCTAGCTTGATTTGCATATTCATTTTATTTATCATATTAATAAAATTCAATTTCAAAGTGTTCTATGGTAAATCTTTAGAGTGACTTAGAGATTGCATTTGTGTGATTAGTTTTTGAGGATTTTTCCATTTTCTTTGATTGGCTCGAGTAGTTAATGAGAGAGTGTGAGGTTTCCATTTTGGTTTAGAAATATGAAAAATAAAAAGATAACTTCCTTTCCTTTAGACAGACTTCATCGAATGGAAAAGTTAAATTTCTTTCATACATACTTTTTCTTCATTTGGATTGGAAAGTGTCAAAAAAATCACACAAGTTGAATCTATTTCTCTTGACTAATCAATAGCCTCAGAAGAAAAAATTCTTAATTTAAAATTTAAGACCTTTTTATTGATAGAATACCGCCACTAGATTAGGATTTATGGCCTTAGTGTAGGGTTTGAGAGTAAATTATCCAAACCTAGAAGTCACTAGTGATTTCATAAACCCATTGCCACAATGAGTGCTTGCTGAAAATATCCTCTAATACACGAATTAAGAACATGGTCGCATTGAGGAAAGTAGAGTAATATATACTCTTCTATTGTCTCTATGTTTCTTGAAATACTTGGAATACTATGTGTATGGAGGTTTCAAAAGTTTCCAGACATCTCTAGGAGGTAGCACTTCTAGAAGCTTCTGGATTAGTTTTCTTGCCCATACATGTGGTTCAACCTAGGGTTGTAAACTCGGTCATCAATTGTGAAGTGGTCACCATAGTATACTTTCCTAGGTATATACAAAGGTGAAAATAGATGGGAAGTTCCTACGGTACCCAAGTCAAGTGTTGAACCTTTGTTTCAGTTTCCCTGGAGGTTGCCTATCTTGACCAAGGTACTTACACTAGTAAGGGCTATTACATGTGGGTTATTGTAATTGTCTCTCACACCTACTCTAGCCAATATTTTGGGTAATTGACATACCATACAAGGTTGTTTTTAATATGGTCCCTTCATCCATTGGTTTTCTTGTTGATATCCTATATTCACTAGGGGTTTTCTCCTTGGTTATGTGTCCAAGTAGGGCATTGGTTGATTGTTGTTCCTTGTCATAATTGATCTGGATTATTTTTTAGGAACGATATGAAGGAAAAAATATAAAAGAGATATAACAAATAAATACATAGAGATATGGCAAGGAACACATTAATACAATAAATCTCATATTCTATTAATGAATGCCTTAAATACAAAAGACTGTAAAATGAAAAAACACACAAGCTAGCTAGAATTGTGGTAGCTTATCTTTGAGAGGAGATGTGTTGGCTATGCTCATTCGCAATAAGTTGATTACAATGAGGCTCCAAAATACTATTTAAAATAAAGAATAAATGATAAAACCCTAAACATAAAAAAATATAACCATAGGAGATGAAGCACCAAAAGTTATGTAGGCCCTGATGGGGTAAGTTGGTACATCAACTTCCCATGGTCGTAACTTTTGCATACGATCTTCGTTTTAGGCACATGATAGATCATTGGAAAGAACTATCCAAAAAATACAGATGTTTTTGTCACACCGTGGATAATTTCTATATTGTGACAGTTCCCTGCCAAAAAATGTTGTTTAGGGCCTCAAAACGACCTTGAAAGTTTAGGACTCAAAAAATTGTAGAAAAAATGCCAAAATAGAAAATTGTATTTGAGCCAGTGTAATAGGTGGGTGACCACTGATATCCACATAGATAATTCCTCCCTACTTAGGAATAAATTTTATCCATTGCGTCAAGTCCCTGCATCAGATGATGAAACTTCTGTTGAATCTGACCCCTGGTGAGCCACTTTCCCTGATGAAGAAATTTCCCTTCTTTGATGACCTAATGGATTTTGATAGTTTGTTGGTGGGTTTCCTTTGTCTTGGTGTCCATGATATCATAAAATGTATCCTATTTAATGTAGGAAGGATTGATTTATGTAGGGTCCAACTATTCAGACACATCTAAAGTGTCCAAGAGAGGTGGAAAATATGGTTGAAGTAGTTCCACATTAAATAATGGCTGGAAGCCAAGGAAATGAGAAATACTTAATTCAAAATAATTCTCACCCATAGACTTGGTAATGGTGTAAGGATTGTATCAGAGTGGGAGAAACTTCCAGTGGGTTCCTTTTAGTCTCTCTTTCTACAAATGCAACCATACATTATCTCCCACCTGAAATTTGTGTGGTACCCAATGTTGATCATGGCGTTGCTTGTATCTGGCATTGGCCTTCTACACAATATCATGAACTTGTTGTTGGATATTATGGATTTGATCAACATATTTGGTTGTCTTATCAACCTCATTCAGGGCATGGGAGGACTCTTCATGTAGGACTTCAATGGGAAGAGCTACGTCAATGGGGGCCAATGGTTGGAACCCCAAACACACCTGAAAAGGGTTGTGGCCAATAGATTTGTTGAGGGATCTATTGTAGCTATGTTGAACAAAAGGAAGGATTTCATACCATGAGAATGAATGGTTGGAATTTGATATCCTTAGGATATGAACAATCATATTTTTGACTACCTTTGTTTGTCCATAAATATGTGGGTGGAGGGAAGTTGATTTGGTCCGCTTGGTGTCCATCGTCGACCATAGTCTGGACCAAAACGTACTCAGGAACCTACTGTCTTGAAATGATATAATAGTTTGTGGGAGCCTAAAATGAATCCAAACATGTGTGAAGAATAGCTTGGAGGTGGCCTCCACTGTGATTCTCGTCTTACAGGGTGCCAAAATTTTCATCTTAGAGGATCGATTGATGACCATGAAGACACAGTCATTCCCATGCTTGGTTGAAGGAATAATAGACATGTAGTCCATGGATATGGACTCCCAAGGCCTATCCAGAGTTGGCATAGGGGTGTATAGTGTATGTTTCTTGATGGCACACTTGGAAATGGTGTAGGAAGTGTTCCCTATTGTAATGAGCTTCCTATATTATCTTGGAATGCTTCCTTGAAGGAACACATAGATGGCTCAAACGACATAAAAATTCATCCTAGATATGAAAGTTGAGAGCTATTTTTATTGCACTCAATGTCTAATAGGAAGTAGCAAATTCAGAGTCATTATTATACAACTGTGGCCATCCAAATATTTCATGTCCATAGGAGTCAAGAACTATAGTTAGCATTGCTAGTAGGGGACAACTAAGGAAATATTCGAAATGCTTGTTGCTACCCTTCTTGTACTTGACATTCAAGTGGAACTGTTGCAGGTACATGGACCACTTCTGATGGAGATCATTTTATAACTTCCCTTTTTTCTACATGAATTCTAGAGCCCTGTGATTAGTGTAGATGATTGTTTCCTTTCCCAGAATGTAATGCTTACACTCTTGACATGCTTGCATAATGGAGTTCAACTTTTTGTCATAGGTGGGGTATCTACGAATAAAATTAGATATAGTTTCATTTTTATAGGCTATCGAATGCCTCTTCTGAGTGAGGAATGCACCAATAGCCTAATATGAAGCATTTGTCTCAATCGCAAATGATTGTTGCAGGTTTGGAAGAATGAGGACTGGTGCTGAGCAAAGGCAAAATTTCAATTCCTTGAATGCTTTTTGTTGGAAAGTGGACCACACAAACTTTCCCTTTGCACCACCCTTGGCCACCTGGCTTAGGGCCCAAGTGATATGAGATAACCCCAACAAAATCCACCGATAAAATATGGAGAGGCCCAAGAAGTTGCAGAGCTCAGTCCTTATCTTTGGGGTTGGCTAATCGCGGATGACTTGGATCTTGGTTGGATCCACATGTACACCCTGCTCATCGATGATGTATCCTAATATTAGATTCACTGCATGTTGGAGGAACACTTCTATAAATTGGCATATAACTTATGTTATCTAAACGTGCCCAATACATGTTGAATATGATCCAAATGTTCCTCCCAAGTTTTTTTGAAGATGAGGATGTCATCCAAATATACAACCACAAAGGAGTTTGTGAATGGTCGTAATATGTCATACATCATCTGCATGAATGTGGGAAAATCATGAATTTGGGTAACACTTTTGTGAGAATCGGGTCATGAAAATTCCTAATGGCATGTTTTCAACTAAAAGTTAAATCTAATGACACCGTTGAAAAATATAACACAAATTTGAAATCTAATGACACCGTTGAAAAATATAACACAAATTTTAAATCTACCAACAATTTTTCAATAAAACTAAATTTCGGCTGAAAAATACTAACTTTCGACCGAACTATTAGTTCAATCGAAAACTTGTAAGTATGACACTTTTCATAAACGTATGTGTTCACTTCAGCTTACTCCAACTTGGGGAGGAGCAGACTCCTTAAAATATTATGAGTCTGGTTTCATAACTAGTATTGACATTTTCAAGATTGAATATACTTTCTTTTGATACAATTTGTATTTAATTTAATTGCTATTTAGTAATAAAAACAAGTGTCTGAATATTATTTTTAGATGAAATAATGATTCAGTAAAATGAAAAATGAATATCTTCAATAATACATAGTAAAAAATTATGGAAAATTTATATTATGGAACCTTTCATTGTCCTCTTAAAAAATATTTTTTTTATATTTTACTTTAAAATAAAAATTAAGGTAGGTAAATAGTGTCAATCTAAATGTGTTTAAAATATGCAACTTTTTCAGATTGGTCAAATTCAAAAAATTATAGTAATTATAATATTCATCCATTGTCTTAAAAAATATAGCCATACTTTAATAGAGTCTGTATATATTGTTACAACATATATATTTTTTTCATAATCAAAATTTTGATAATGAGTAAATTAGTGTCAACAAACATAACTCATTATAAATGCCTTCATTTTTAAGGAACATACTATCAAACAATCACTAAAATGACATATCAAATGTCAATAAAAATATTTCAAGAAATAATCAATAGAAAGTTAACAAAATTCATTACAAGTTTTTTTTTACTGTAAAGTGAAATTATAAATAAAAAAATACTCGTGTTTACCGTAAGTTGAAAAACTTCTGAAAATATATTTCATTTGTCAAAAAACAAGGAAAATAGACACCTAGATTCATGATTTTACCCCAGGGCATTAGTGAAGCTGAAAGACATGACCAACCACTCAAAGAGGACTTCTTTAGAGTTGAAGGTTTTCTTCCACACATCATTTTTCTCAATCGACACCTGGTGGTAGCCTAACGTCAGATCAATCTTGCTAAAAAATTTGGCTCCCTTGAGCTGATCGAGAAGATCATCAATACGAGGAATTGGGTATCAATTCTTGAATGTCATCTTGTTTAGGGCTCTGTAATCAATACAAAGTCACCATGTCCCATCCTTATTATGTACCAAAATGATTGGGCTAGTGCAAGGTGAGAATATTGTTCTCATGTGGCCCTTCATAATTAGTTCTTGGATTTTCCATTTGATTTCTTCATTCTCCATAATAGAATGCCTGTATAAAGGGCCATTAGGAAGAGGATCACAAGGTGTCAGATCAATGGAGTGATTTACTTGATAGTGCATATGAACCCCAATAAGAGAGGACAATATTTCTTTGTACTCCTTTGTTATTTAGTTGACCTGTTGCTTCTAGGTAAAGAGACCTCGTGCAAAGGCTTTAGGTTTGGAAATTGTAGTGACATTTTTTTCACCTCCTGATTAGAACATATAGAGGTCAAATCTCCTGACTTGAGAGAGCACCGTTCTGCCTTGCTTCACAGAGATCAAAGAAACCACAATGTTTGGGACTGCCTCTATTACCTTGTAGATTTGATCTCCAAAAGTAATATTGACACTACAGGGCCTATGTTCATAAACAACATGATTCTTCCACATATATGACTGTCCTAGAAAAAAATCACAATATTCAATGGGGGAATATCACACAATATCTCATCTTTGAAGGGTTTTATGCTGTAGTGTAGGAGACATTTTTGGAACTTGGCTGACACATATGTCTTGTCCCTAGCTAAGCCAATAGATGGTGTATGGCTAAGGATGTGGAATCATTTTTAGGTTCAACCTCTTGACAACCTATATTGAGATCAAGTTCTTTTGGCTACCACATTCAATAATGAAATGGATTGGGGTTCCCTTCAACCATATCTCTAAGTGGAAAAGGTGCTCCCCTTCTTCAAGCTCCTCTGGTTCCTCTGGATGGATTTTTGTGGTAGCAACGGTAACATTGGGTTCTGTATCAAAGATTTGTCCTCCCTTTTCTATTTCTGAATCAGAGTATGATTCAACATATGACCCTACTAGGGCTTTTGTCTCATACAACAAAGATTGTTTGGAGCGACAATCATCAATTTTGTGTGAAGGGATTTTTTGGAACTCACACCATTTTCCAATGTCCTTGTTCGACTTCCCATTTCCCTTCTTTGCTGGTGGATTGGGATGGTTATATCGGGGTTGGACATACTTGCTCTGTCCTTTGGATTGGGATTTAGGGCCACTCTTACCATACTTTGTCTATTGCATATTTGCAGACCCAAACTCCTTCTTTTTTTGCTGCTTGAACTTCTACTTGATTTTGATAGCATATTGATAAGTGACTCCCAATGATGAGATGTCCAAAAAATCCATTTTAGATTGCATGTAACTATGCAAAGCCCCGCGTTATTTTAGGATTAGATGCTACTTAAAGTATTTGATACCCAAATTGGTGTGAAATGTAGGAAAAGTCTTGGTGAAACACGACATGATTTGGCCCCTCTCTTGGCATAGTGTGGTCCATCTTGTGTATTGCTCATCATAACTTCGAATAGGATAATATTGTTCCTTGAGGGAATCAACAAAAGTTTCCCAAGTGGGTCATGGACCAAAAACTATAGACTCATCCTCGACATGTTTCTCACAGTAATTCTCCCACAAATATATGACATGGGGAAGGGCCTTAAGTAGCGCGAAGGTGATATTTTTATTGTTCAAAAAATTGTGGAAAGAGAAATAACTCTTTAGCAGATTTAACCATTTTTCCAAAGCATCAATGCACATCTAGCCTTCAAATACAAAATATCAAAGTTAACTTGTACCTTGAAGGGATTTGCACCTACGAAGTGACTTCTAGTTGATAGTGCCTCCATTGTTGTCGGTAGTCATTAAAGGATTTGGGAAAAATTATCCATCATCTCGTTCCTCTATTGCACGAGGGATTCCTCTAGAAATAGTTTGAAATGATATCTTGTCACGTCGTCCCTATTTTCTTCCAGCATGGAAGGTTGATTGGGAATGAGAGAGAGGTTTTCCTGAAGATAAACAAGCTCAAGACCCAACTCTCTATACCTTGACCTTGTCAGGAACATGCACTAAGAACGACAAGTACCGGATCGCTCTGATACCATCGATCCAGATTATTTTTTAGGAAGAAAATGAAGGAAGAAATATAATAGAGATATAAAAAAGAAATACACAAATATACGGTAGGGAACATGGTAATATAGTAAAGCTCATATTCTATTAATTATTGTCTGGAATACAAAAATACTCTAAAATGAAAAAACATAGAAGTTAGCTAGAATGGTGTTAATTTATCTCTAAGAAGAGATGTTTTGGGTATGCTCATTCATAAGAAGATAATTACAATGAGGTTGCAAAGGAAATTTTAACATAAATCATAAATTAGAAAACACTAAACATAAAAAAACCTAACCCTAAGATATGAAGGGCCAAAATTCATGTGGGCCCCGATGGGGTAAGTTGGTACATCAACTTCTCGGGGTCATAACTTTTTCTTACAATACCGGTTTTAGGTGAACAATGGCTCATTGAAAAGAACTATATAAGGAATACACATTTTTCCATAGCACTCTATCTAAATGCTATAGTGTGACAATGTCGTTCCTAGAAACTCTCTTTAGGGCTTCAAAATGACCCCGAAAGTTTAGGACCCAAAAAATATATTAAAACTGCCAAAATGGAAATTGGTCTTTAAGCCATTGGAATAGGTGGGTGGCCACCGATATATACCTATATCAATAAAAAATTGTATTCATTGTGATAAACCAACTTCTTCACCAGTCCTATCGACAACATGAACTTTCTCCTGAAGCGAAGGAACAACCACCTATTAAACAGAGGATGGTAAGTGACATAGATCCTGTAGAGTCTAAGAGAGGATATGAGGAGAGTGAGAAAGTAGAGGTCGAACTGGTTGAAAAAATTCCTCCACCCAATTTTAACCCTCCTTTAGTTGGTCCTTTCAACCCCATACTCCTTAGGGTAAGGGAATATTTTAGTGAGATTTTTTTATTGTTCAATGATCCTCACATGATGTTGGGCACAAGTGTCTCATCGAGTATGGTTGAGCCTTCAATATCATTTACAGGGGTCGTAGGAGAAACCTCCATGATGTCCTCCTTTCCATTTGTTACTTCCATAGGGCCTACACTATCTTTTCCCAGTTCATAAAGTGTCTCCATTTGGGGAATGTTCATAGTAACTTATTTTCCTTCCATGAGTGTACCGAGCATTAGCCCATCCATTGGACATGTTTTAATTCCCACATCTAAATTTGTGTCTAGTAGGGGGAAAATACTTGGTTCTAGCACCATAAGTGGATTTCCTTCTACTTATGTCATTCCTATAGGCATCCCAACAATGTTGAATTCTCGTTTCCCTCTTGGTTGGAATATTGTTCATAGCAAGAGTCAGGTTGTTCCTAGTCAAGATGGCCGAAATAAAATTTCATGGGTATTCAACATCTCATGTAGTAGCACACCTATACCCAAAAATCCTAATACTTCTAGTTGTACCTCTATTCCTAGGGGTATTTATGGTCCAATGAGTGGTTATCCTTTTAGATATACTTATGTTCCTAGGGGCCCTTCCCTTGGGGCTAGTTATGGTCGAGGGGGTGGTATTCCTTTAGGGTATGCCTGTATTCCTGGAGTTAGATATCTAGGAGGAATGTATGGTCCTGGAAGTAATAATGTTTATGGGAGTCTGTTTGTCCCTAAAGGCAACCATCCCGGGGGAATGTATGGTCCTAAGAGTATCAATATTCCTAGGAGTTATTTTATTCCTTAGGAAAATCATCCTGGGAGTGGAAATCCTTTTGGAAACCAGTATCCCACTAAAAATATGAATATGGGGGGACCTTAGGGTCCATCTGGTCCACAAAATTCCTCATGTTTTAACTAGAACCCATTTTTCAACATGCAATTTCCTTTCTTGGTGATGTTAGACTTTCTGTACCTAATCTAGATGTGTTCTTGAAGAAGCCAAGTACACATCCCCTCCTCCTTTTGTTGAAGTTTTTTCTTCTATAGAAGGAGCATATTTATATCCATTCCCTCTCTCAACACGTTTGGATATACATTGATTCGTGTAGTGCCCTTCTTTTACACATAACGAACATACCTTTACAAACTTTCCAAGAGATTTAGATCTACCCTGAGATTTGGATCTCCCACTCAAGGAATTAGATATATTTCTTTCCTAGGAGATTCCTCTTGCAAATAGTTCATATATTCTTTGTCCTTCCATGTTCTTCCACCTCATATCCTTCGACAACAACGATTAGACGACATCATTGAAACTTAAAGTAGTTGTATCACTACATATGGCCACCACCAGACTATAACACAAGTCTAGTAAAGAGAAAAATAAATTGATACACTTATCCTCATTATAAATATCAATATCAAAATACAATATTTGACTTACCATGGTATTGAAGGTGTTCAGATGCTCTCTCACCGAATCTCCATCTTTCATCCTTAGGTTAAATAGCTTCTTTCGCATGAAAAAATTTCTTACCAGGGACTTTGATTGATACAAATCCCCTAACTTAACCCATAATGTGTTGGTTGTAGTTTCCCCTGAGACATTCAATAATACTAAATCTGAGAGACATATCCATATTATTCTCCTTAAATGTTGATCCTACTTTACCCGGTATTCTACTGACATTCTTGTAGGCATAGTAACTAGATTCACAATGATACACTGATGTTTCTCCACCAACAGATCTTCCATTTTGAGCTTCCACAGCTCTAAAATTTTCCCTTTAAATTTCTTGATCTATATTTTCAAACTTCTAACCATTTTTTTTCACCTAAAGAATCGATATTGCAGATATCCCATTGTAACAAGGTTTACCAAATAATTGATCCAACACCCATAATTATAAAGGCACCCCCTTGAAGCCAATAAATGGTCTGATACCAAATGTATATTTTAATGTAGTACAATAAATTAATGAAAATATATTCTTAGTAAAAATATAAAACAAACAATGGCACACACACACATTACATATATATTTTACCCTGGAAACCCAAACCGAGAAAACTAACAACTTGTTTGGAGACACACCTCTAATATTATATCCATCATGTGTTCATTGTTTACAATACAATACATATATAGCATCCAAAACCCCTATTCCATTGAATTGGATTAGTCAACAACTATAATCCCTTAACTGGGATGAGAAAAACATCGACGAAAACCATGTGCTAAAAAACCATTAAAAAATCTATGTAAAAAATACCAAATTGTTTTCGGGGGCCACTGGCTTCAAACCCGCATGCAAGTTGGCTCCCACCTACCTATGATCCCCCATGCACCCAACATAATGAAAACACTAATTGTAGTTATGTAAAGAATATAATAATTTGTTTCTCTTGAAGTCCTACAGAGCTTGTCGACACAATGTAAGGAATTGTTGTGAGTGATAGGAAGGGTTGACCCCTCAGACTCCAATTAAATTATGTTTGACCTGGACCAATCTTGGCATAGGCTCTCCCACCAAATTTATTTTCAAAATAAAGTAATAGCATGTGGGAAAAAAATCTATTGAATGGTTTTTGATGAAGGAACCTCCACTTTTATCATTTCCATATCATGTTATAAAGCTATCATCTCTCCAAATATTTATCCATAAAAGAACATGCCATTTCGTCCACATGTTATTATCACTGCATTACCCCTCAATTTAGGTGGTAAGAATGTCTTCGTCGAGGTGGAGGTGGTCAATTCCTCTTTAGAGTATAACCTTCTACTGGATCTCATTTATTTCTATGAGATGATAGATGTAGTCTCATCATTATTTCAAGTCCTTCTCTTTCCTCATCAAGGGAATATTGTGACCATCAATCAACTTGCATACTACACACCTAACGTTATGAACAATGTGGGCTCCAATATTCCCTTTGTTAGTGAGTCGAAGAGTGCATAAATGAGTGTCTAAATATGGAAGTTTAAATAATCTTCCTTAATATGTACATTTAACCTTCCCCTACCACCTCCTTCTACCAATGTGGCTCATATTAATATCATATCTTCAGTCAAGAGTGTATCCCACTGGTATTTTAATCATTGGATGGTACCTTTTCCTGAGGAAGTAGAGTATTATAGAGCTCACATGCTTCTCACATAACTCAATATTTCCTATTAGGTGATCCAATCAACATTTGTTGGGACTAATCTAAATCTTCAATAGGAAGTGGAATTTGATTAGTATTTTGTGCTTACATGGGCCATCACTCCTCACCCTAATTTGCATGACTTCATAGAACTTGAGCTACATTCCTATGAGACCATTATGGAATGATATAGGTGGAGATCACTTACCACCCACCTATTCCACTAGCTCAAAATATAGTTTCCATCTTGATAGTTTTTTACTGTTTTTTGGGATCTTAAATTTCTAGGGTCGTTTTGAGGCCCCAAACGACATTTTTTGGCCTAGAAGTGCCCAAAAGATATCCAAAGGCATATAATTGGCCATTCGAAATGTGTACTCATTGGATATACCTTTCTTATGGGCTACTGAACACCCCAAAATGAGATTTCATGCAAAAGTAATACCCTTGAAAAGTTGATGTATCAACTAAGCACATGAGGGCCCACAAACCTTTTAATGATTCATCTCCTAGTGTTAGGGTTTTGGATTTTTAGATTTTCTCATCGATTATTTATGTTAAAATGTCTTTCAAAACTCATTTTAATGGTACTCTTTCCAATCCATGTAGCCATCACATCTCTCTTCATATAAAATAAACCACCATTCTAACGAGTTTATTTCACTCTACATATTTACAGTTGTTGCATATTTTGTTCATTAATAGAAACTGAGCATTATTGTATCGCTATGTTTCTGCCATATTTATGTGTTTTATCTTTTCCCATCATAAATCTATATTAGTGGTATCATGGTTTTCTTCTCTTTATCTATTTCTGTATGCATGTCCCCAATGAGGGCAATGTATAAGGAGTTGGGACTCAAACTACTTGAGCCTTTGCAAGACCGTCCTCGCTAACCCTAATGATCTCCCATTGTGAAAGAAAAGAGACATGTTGGATCTAGATATCCTATTCATCTTGTTTCTAGAGGAATCCCTCATGTAATAGAGGGACGAGATGATGGAAATTCTTTCCCAAATCCTTCGACAACTGCCAAAACAAACCGACCAATTTTCGTCGAGCGACCACTTTAGAGGTGAGACCCCTTTCAAGGTACAATTTAATTTTGATATTCCCATATTTGAAGGTCAAATAGATACAAATTCTTTTTAAAAATGGTTAAATATACTACATGTTTATTTCTCTATCCATGGTTTTTCCGATAGGTAAAATATCTCCTTTCTTTTCTGTAAGGTTGTCCCCTATGTCAAAAATTGGTGGGAGACTTACAATGAGAAAAATTCCATAGAGGAGTATGGAAATTTTGAGGCCGAACCCACTTGGTAAAATTTTATAGATGTCATTAAGAAACAATATTACCCTATTGGAAACTATGGCAAGTAGTACACAATATGGACCACACTGCGTCAAGAGAGGGACCAAACAATGTTAAAGTTCAAAAATACCTTCCACACCTTGTGCACCAAGCTAGGTATCAAAGACTGTAAGCATCATCTGGTTCTAAAATAACATGGTGGTATACATAGGTACATCCAAACAAAAATGGATTTTCTATATATCTCGTCACTGGGAGGCTCTTATCGATTTGTTGTCGAAATCGAGCAAAAAATGAAGTAGAGGAATAAGTGGTAGTTTGGATATTAAAATGCATCACAATAGAAGCAAGGAAAAGGCATCCATAGCCTAGATAATAAAGGAAAATGAAAGTATGAACAACCTAAAAACAACTATCCTAAACTGCAAGCACAGAAGGGTAATGTGAAGATGAAGAAAGACATCACGAAGTGGTGCTAGTTCAACAAAATCACCCAACACAACATTGATGGATGTCGCTTGAAGCAGTCATTGGGGGTTGAGATAAAATACTGAGAGTTAGATCTAGTATTTGACTTTGATAACTATCCAAAAAAGGGGAAGTATATAATTTATGTAGAACCTAATTCCACAGTTGCTACCACCAAGTTCCAACCAAATGAACCAGAAGATTTTTAGGAAGGTGAGTGTCTTTTTCACTCATAGATGTGGGTGAAGGGTGCTTCACTACATTTCATTGTTGATAGAAAAAGAAAAAATAACCTACTCTCAACAAAGGTCATAAAGAGGTTCGATTTGTCAACAACACCATATCCACATCCATACAACATCGGGTGGCTCAGATAAGGACAATATCTATGAGTCATCCAATAGTGTCTCTATCCCTATAGAATCAATCCCTTCAAGGATGAGGTATTTTGTAATGTCACCCCACTTGAAGTTTGTGATGTTATGTTATTCCAACCATATACATGGAGAATTCATGATATATATGAATCTAGACCTCATAATTTCATTGTTACTTTGGGTAGAAAGTTGTACATGACACCAGAGGTAGCTACACCTACCATAATTTCTTTAGTCTTAGCTAAGAGGTGTAGGAAGTTCATCTCCTAGATTGGGAAACTTTTCCTCTTCATGATTCACTCTTAAGGTGAGTTAAAGGTCATGGGCACATCCATGGCCTCCACACAATGATTATCTATGTAGCATAAGAAAGTGGACAAAGTCATGGAATAATACAACGACATCTTCACCTTACCTACTAAGGTGCCTCTACATTGTCAGGTCAACCATTGAATCCCTAGCATGCCTTTACCTAATGGGTTGGTATATAAACTCTCTATCCTAGAAAATGAGAAGATCAAGCACCAAATTCATTATCTTCTCCAAAAAGGGAATATTTGACAAAGATACTCACATTGTATAAGCCCAATCATTCTCTTGCATAAGAATAATGAGACATGGTGATTCTGTATTGATTACAAAGATATGAACAAAATCACAATTAAGAACTAGTACCCAATTCCATGAATTTATGGCCTTCTTGACCAAATCCAGGGAGCCAAATAATTTAGTAATATTGATATGAAGTTTAGCTACCACCATATCTCAATAGAACTGACTAATGTATGGAAGACTGCTTCCAATTCTAAAGAATGTCTTTTCGAGTGGATGGTGATGTACTTTGTCTTGAAGAATTCCCCAAAAACTTTCATGAGGTTGATGGATGACATATTTGATCCGGATTTAGGAGCAGAACAAAATGAAACCACAGATTTATAACATTAACATAGATATATAGTGAAAAATAATAGAGATACAATAAAACTTCACTTCTATTAAATAACAAATATGTTGAAAACTATAAAATGCATATTGAAAACAAGCTTGCTAGAATGATGACAACTTATCTCTGAGTAGAGATGTGACAGCTACGCTCATTCATAGTAAAATGAGTGCAATGAGGATTTGAAGCCATTTTTACAATAATAATGAATTCAAAAACCCTATACATCCAAAAACCCAACCCTAGGAGATGAAGTACCAAAATTCATGTGGGCCCCATTGGGGTAAGTTAGTACATCAACTTCCCAGGGTCGTAACTTTTGCATATGATCTCTGTTTAGGGTGAACAATAGCTTTTTGGAAAGGTATTTACGAGGAGATTAATTTATTTACGAAAAAAACGAGACTTTGGCTATCATTGAGGTTCCCGATCATGAAAAAGAGACATTTAGGCCCTTAAAATGGCCTCGAAAGTTCAAGAACTGAAAAACTGCTAAAAATAGTAAGTTCCTAAAAATATTTTTTGAGCCAGTTGGAAAAGGTGTGTATCCACCAAGATCCTCCTAGATCGATCCTCCTCCCTTAGGAGGAAATGGTTGCTATTGCATTGATTTCCCCCATTAGATGAGGAAAGTTCTGTTGAATTTTACCCTGGGAGAGCCGATTGCATTGGTGCAAGAGCTTACATGCTTTGACAACTCGATAAAGATGGATACTTTGCCGGTGAGTTCCATTGAATTGCATTTGCATGATATGATCAGTGGATTATTGTTTCATGCAGTCAAGGTTGAGCTATGTTGCCATCAACTATTATGTTATATCTGAGGTGTCTAATAATGGTGGAAAATAAGGTCAAAGGAGGTCCACATTGAACACTGGGTGCAAGCCAAGGAAGGGGGTAAGGATGAGATTGAAAAAATTGTTACCCATAGCCTTGGTGATAGTGAAAGGTCCATAACAAATTGGATGGATCTTTTGATGAGGCCCTGTAAGGTATTCTTTCTTTAAGTTCAATCAAACTTTATCTCCCACTTGAAACTGGTGTGGCACCCGGTGCTGATCATGGTGCTACTTGTACTTGGCATTAGACTTATGTAAAATATCTTGAAACAGTTGGAGGATGTGTTAGATCATCTCCATGAGCCTAGTGGCTTGGTCAACTCTAGTTGGAGCATGTGATGAGTCTTCATGGGTGGTCGCAAGGGGTAGCGCAACATCCATGGGACCCAATTTGTGAAATCCCAACTCCACCTGAAAGGGTCTATGGTTGGTTGAGCTATGTATGGATTTTTTGTAGCTGTGCTGAACATAGGGAAGTCTCTCGTACCAAGTGCAAGGGTCCTTGGAATTGTACATGTGTAGGATGTGCATGATCATTCGTCTGGGGGTGGAAGGCAGTGGACATGGTAAGCTTGGTTTCTAGTAGTGACCAGAGGCTCAACCAGAATGTGATGAGGAACTAGATGTACCGATATGAGATAATGGTTATTTGGATCCCCAAGTGTACCCAGACCCATTCAAATAATATATCGGCAGTCACCTCCACTGTGATGCTCTTATTGCAGGCAACTAGAATCGCCATCTTGGAAAAGTGATCAACAACCAAAAAAACATAGTCATTTCCTCACTTGGTGGACATAAGGATTGACATGTAGTCCATTGATATGGACTCCCAGGGCCTATCGGGATTAGGAAGAGGAGTGTACATGCCTTGTTTCTTAGTGGCGAGTTTGGTAATAGCGCAGACAGTGCATGAGAATTTATACTTGCTGAAATCTTGTCATAGTTTGAGTTAATAGAAATGTTTATGTTTCACTGCCACTGTATTTTCCATGTTGAAGTGTCCTTCCACATGACTGTAGTGGGATTCCAAAATCCTCTTTTCTCTCTATCTTGATGGAATGCAGAGTTGGCCCAAATGGCATAACAACCCATCCTGAAGATCGAAATTAGTGATAGTTTTATTTGCACCCAGCATCTAGTAGGTGTTAGCGAAGTCAAGATCTGTCTCATAGAGGTGGGGACATCCGAAGGTCTCATGGCCAAAAGAATCTAGCACTATGGTGAGTGCCACAACTAGAGTTCAACTAAGGCAATCAATGACTTGGTTTGTAATTCTTATTTTATACTTGATGTTGAGGTGGAACTACTGCAAATATGTGGACTACTTTTGATGGCGGGAATTCTATAATTTGCCTTGTGTCTACATGAACTGTAGTGGCTTATGATCATTGTGGATGAGTGTCTCCATCCAGAGAATGTAATGCCTCCACTAGAGGCATGCTTTCACAATGGAGTACATTTATTTGTCGTAAGTAGGGTACTTATGGTGGACATCTGATAGTGTCTCACTATGATAGGATATGGGGTGGTCGTGTTGAGTGATGACTGCACCCACAACACAGTCTAAAGAATCAGTCTCGATATGAAAGGGTTGTTGCATGTCAGGTAATGAAAGCATTTTTGTTGGGACAAGTCCCACATAATTCTTTTTGTTGGGAAAGGCCCCACACAAATTTCTAGTAATGATTTCTTTATATCATCGAACACTTTTTGTTGGGATAGGCCCCACACAATTTTTTCCTTATTTGGTTGAGGGCCCATGCGATATGGGAGAATTCCAACACGAACCTACGATAGAAATTGGCAAGGCCTAAGAAGCTTCGAAGCTCAGTGAGCATGGTTGGGGTTGGCCAGTCATGGATGACTTTGATCTTGGATGGATCAAAATGCACACCATGTGCATCAACAATGTAGCTATAATGAACCTCAAATTTATCATAATTTTTTTTTTTGTGGTACAATATTTACCATTTATCTTCGTTTAATCAACTCGTAAGGTGGGTACTTACATTGTTTTTTTGCTTTGCATAACCTTATGACACACTAGATCAATACTCTTAAGAGAGGTTTCCATCGAATACAAGTATTTTCTAACCCATACTTTATTATAAATACTTCAATACAATACCCAAATCTACATATATACTAGGATTTGAATTTCAATTCCCTTGTTTTAATAGAATCGGGCTATTGGATTTTGCGCATAAATTTATGTCCCTGGGAGATAAATGCTTGTACACTTACCTAACTGTGTCAACATCAGACTTCAATTCCTGAATGTAGTACATGATAGGAAAGGGTTTAAGGATATTAATGATGGTTTAGGAGTGGTTTCAAAGTGTTTTCCTTTGATGGCTTCATTTTAGTTATGTTACAACTCGTCTCCACCATAACGAATTGAACGTGATCAAATCTACATCATTCTCTGCATAACTAAATTAACTAACTCTCCTCCGCTTGTTGGAGTAATGAAATGATAACTTCAAAGACAAAAGTTTTGGCGGTCGATTAGTTTCACTGGACAATCATGGTTTTGCTATTGTTTAAATTTGTATCTTCTGCATTAAGGGGGGGGCAGATGTACCTATCAGGAGGAGTTTAAGGCTCTATCCTGAAATTAATTAGAGTCCTAATAACCTCAGTCTTGATGACTCTTCCTCCTGTTCCTCCCAATCCTGATGCGCCAGTGTTGCCCTAGTGTAAGGATTGTACCTCCCGTCCTGTAAAGAGTGGTACTCGTCCCTCTTAGGTTTTGGCAGTCTCATTTCTGCCCTTGTGCCTCTAAAGGAGAGGGTTCTGTATTATGCATTCTTCCAAAGGGAAATGCTACCACCTCTACAAGCAACCTTTGGTGAAGTCGACAACAATATCGGACTACCTGGTAAGTTCTTTTACGGGACTGTCATATTTCAAGCTCGAACCAGAGTTTGTTGTTTTGGTTAATACCGAGAAAGATTTTTCTTTCTATAAACTTTATTGTGGATTTAAAGACCCTATTTACTTCCAATAGTCATGTTCAGAGTCTACGCATTTCTCCTTTTATTTTGGTAATGACTGTAGAAGAGGTTTTCTTACTGTATCCCTGAGTCACTAATCTTTCCGCTGTGAACCTAAGGTCATACTTCATGTCCATTGTTTGTGCCCCGTGGGTTTATTTCCAGTTCAATCCTTTTTTTAACCAAATGTAATTGGGAGTAACTCAGAGTAGTTCAGAAGAGTTTATAGCTTCGTCGTGTGAAGGCTCCAGGAAAATAGAGGGTCAATCTGGATTCTTAACGTATATGTTTCTCCTCTGTGACTAGTGCATATCATTTGTAGTAAGGTAGTGGTCTATCGGTAATTTATCTCGTGCTGAGTTAGGTTACTCCCCACGAGAACTTCTATTGGCTATGTGTATGATATCGTTCTTTATGTTCTTCATTTTGCTCGTAAAGGGTTTTTATCAAATGATTTATCTCTTGAATTCGCAATGTTATTTTTCAAAGTAATTATTTGATTCTGTAAAAAGGGTTTCTCTGTATTAATGGTGGGACTCTTCTTGTTGCGAGGGTACCCACCAGGAGCTCCAGGACCATTCCCCCTTGGCCAGGTTGATTACAAATAAAAACACGACAACTGGAGGGTGCGGCGTTTCGACCCTTAAGTTAAGTAATCCGACAAAGCAATGGTTATCAATCTACCCTTTTGAGTTTATAATTTAAGGTTCTACTCTGTATTTTACTAATATTTTCCATGATGAACTAATGCAAGTATGCCCAATTCATGACAAAGGTACTGACCTCTACTCATCATGACAAAGGTACTCGGGTTCCAAAATGTGACTCTTCCACTTGTTTCTGAAATCACAGCATGGAGGTCACGATTCTCTTCGTAGCTTTCTGTTGTTAAAAGTAACCTTATTCATGCACTAATTTCCTGTACTAGATATCTAAGGGTTAATCCCGTTTTGTTTTTGTTAAAGTTCCATTTAAGGATATACATATAGTCGAGCATGTTGTAGGAAATGACTGATATTCTAAAGCTAGAATTTAGCGAAAACAGATCTATGTTTTTGTTGTTGGGAAAGCTCTTAAATAAGTTAAGCTTAGAAGTGGTGGAATATTACTTCTATTTGGAAGTAGCTTATCCTCGACATTCTGTACATTAATTTTGTAATTGAAAGTATTCAAAAATCTTTAAACAGTTATAATAGCCATCTTTTCTTGACTATATTAATGCCTGTAAGACTAGTCTCTTGTTAATGTAATTCTTATTTGGAAAAAAATACCCCAACGAAGATCGTTTCAAAGGTCTCACATCTTCAAGTCTTTGTGTATTTGTATGTGTTTGTTTTTCAATCGGTTGCATCTTCAACATAGATTGCATTGCTCTGTAATTTCTTAAAAAAAAGTTTTATGTAAATGCAAAGCAAATTTAACAGATATTCTATATGGTAATGCTATAGTCATAAAATTGTTTGTTCCTCTTGGCGCACAACATATGTAAGATGAATCATGTGTTGTTAATGTATTATCGAGTTCATTTACTTGTTTTTCGGTAGTATGATCCTAGCATGAATATCTTGTTAATTTTAGGGTATTCTTGCTTCTTCAATTATGTTCATTCCCATATGCTTCATTATTTCAGTTCTATCCAAGTTTGACTACATATGTGATTTTGTTCTAGGAATAAAAATTTACAGAATGAAATATATACCTATCTGTAATAGATCTGTTTGCTCATGGATATATATATTCAATTCCTCTTAAGGTTTCATTTCAGGAAAACATTTCCATAATTAAACCCTACAGTCTATTCACTGAATTCTATGAGGGTATCATATCTTTTATATTTACATACAGGTTCTAAATCCATAGTAGGGGTTAGTAAGGGGATGATTCGAGAATTTAAGTGTAACTATTCGCTAGTTAAGTGGACTGTATATTTCATGAAATCGAACAACCTTTATCTAGGTTATTGCATGCATACCAACTTTAAGGATTCCACTATAACAATAACCAATTCATCCCACAGAGGCATAAATATTGAATATGTAGATACAGAAAAAGACTTACAGCAATTATGCGATCATTAAAACAAATGCTAAAAACCATTTTCGTTCAGCTATAACAAGTACAGTAAATCCAATATAAAATCAATTCAGACAGATAGAGTTTAGAGTAGCAGATCTGAACTAAACTCGTGGGAAAACAAAGGGAACAACCACGCTCCTCCCAACCGTATAACCGAGTAGCCACGATCACTTGCGTGATTCACCCCCTAGCTTGACCATGAGTCCATAAGGGAGAACTTGGAAATCCCTCTACAACACTTTCCTTTAATTCAGTCACTTTTCCTCTTGCCTCACACCTTTCCAGTGTTCATAACAACAAGTGAAAAAAAATAAATCAATAGTCTCTTTCCCTTCATACTTAGAAGCATCCTTCCTCCTCACATATGCTTATTTGTAACTTGCCTAGGTCTTTTTCCTTCCTTGGGAATTTTCACAGCTTCCTAAATCCCTGATTTTGGGGCTGCCAATGGCCAAATCACTAATTTTCCACTTGTAAAAATCAGCCCAGGGGTAGTTCCAACTTGTTCCCCACTCATGGAGTCATGGTCAACTACTTTTAACATGCTTGTTCCATTTTTCTTCCTGCAATCAATATAAAATATTCTGTTTTTAAACAAGTGTCATTGTCAGATAGTTAGTTGAGTCAAATCAGATCTGTACCGAACAATCATAATAATTTATTACAATTAACAAATTCGAAATTCGGAATTGCCATAAATGAAAAACATTTTCCAAATTCGAATTTACCAAAAATAGATTAAATTTCCAGAAATTTAAATTTCCAAAATATTTTATTTTGGGGGATGTCACAGTAGCCTAGGTACTGGACCCTGTCCATGTCGAAGGAGCAATTTTCTATGTTGTCATTTTTTTTGTGCTACCATAGAGTGTGCAAAACCTATTGAGTATGTTGCAAGTATTCTACCCAAGTATTTTTGTAGATGAGGATGTCATCTAGATACACCACCACAAAATAATTAGTGAAAGGTTGCCAAATATTGTTCATCATCCTCCTGAAATTTGTTGGGGCATTTTTCAAACCAAAGGGAATGACCAACCATTCAAAAAGATCTTCTTTTGACTTGAAGGTAGTTTTCCATACATCTATCTTTTCTGTTGGGAGATGATGGTAGCCATACTTCAAATCAATCTTATTGAAGTATTTTTCCCCTTTGATCTGATCAAGGAGATCATCGATTCTCGGAATCGGGTATCAGTTCCTGTTTGAGATTTTATTTAGGGCCCAATAATCAATGTAGAGTTGTCAGGTCCCGTATTTCTTATGTACCAACACGATTGGGCTTCCATAAGTTGATGATCTAGGTAGAATGTGCCCCTTGTGGAGAAGTTCTTGGATCCAATGCTTGATCTCCTCATTTTCTAGCAGAGAGCGACGATAGACTGGCCCAATGGGTAGTAGTGCATCGAGGATTATATCGATGGGATTCTTGACCTAATAGTGCAGAGATACCACAGTAGGTGATGAGAAGACGTCTTTGTATTCTTCCAGGACCTTATCCACCTTGTTTTTCTATGTGGAGAGGTTGTCCGCAAAGGTCATGGATGTGGTTGCAACCTTTATCTCACTATGAGTGTGAATCATGGAGATGACAAATTTACCATTCCAAAAAATGATCTTCTTTCATTGCTTGACAAAGATCAACGAAATAACAGTAGGTGGGATTACCTTGGGTATCCTTTACAATTTCCTATTCAAAGTAATAATAAAATTGTGAGGCCTAGAATCATATATAGCATCACATTTCCATAAATAAGGTTAGCCCAAAATAACATCACAATGGAATTGGGTTCAGTGTCAATGATTTTTTTCCCCTTTTATGGTTCTGACTCAGAGTTGGAACCCACATTTAATTCAGAGGCTTTTACCTCATCCACCAATGACTACTTTGAACGACAATCAATAGTGTTAGGCCAAGGGCTCATATGGAGGTCGCACCACTTTCCGATATCTTTCTTTGTCTTCCCACTGTCCTTATTTTCTTGCAACTTAGACTGATTGTATTGAGGTTTCCCATCTTTTCTATATCTTTTTTTATGTGGTTTTGGGATTCCCTTTCCCTACTTCTGATGTGAGGGGTTCCTAGACCCAAACTACCACATATTTTGTTTAAGCTTTTGCTCAATTTTGACGACATATCGATAAGCCACGCAAAAGGATGAGATGTCCAAAACCTCCATTTTCATCTGGATGTACTATTGAGACCACCACAGTACTTGAGAACCAGATGTCACTTAGAATATTTTATACCCAACTTGGTGCACAAGGTATGGAAGACATTGGTAAACTCTAGCACAGTTTGGTATCTTTCCTACTGCAGTGTGTTCCATCTTGTATAAAAGTCATCATAACTTCCAATAGGGTAGCATTGTTCCTTAATAACATCCCTGAAGGAGCTCCAAGAGGGTGGAACTACAAATAATGTGGATACCTCTATTTTATTTTTCCCTTGGAAACTCTCCAACCAATGTTTGACATGGGGGACAACCTTCAGGAATGGAAATGTAATATTTTCTCTATTGAAAAAGTTGTGGACAAAAAAATACCCTTCTAGAGGGTTTAACCGTTTATCAATAGCATCTTCATATATTTGAACTTCAAATATATGAATATCAAAATTGATCTGTACCTTGAGTGGGGTGGCGCCTTCGATTCAGGGGGATGCGTCACTTGTTGGCAGTCATCGAAGGATTTTTGCAAAGTTGTCCATCATCTCGTTCAATTGTTGCTCAAAGGATTCCTCGAGTAACATTTTGAAAGGATATGATATCCCTTCGTATTTATTTTCACCTTCCATGGGCGGTTTTGTGGGCATGTGAGAGTAGTTTTCCTCAATAGAAACAAGCTTGTGACCCAACTCTCTATACCCTGCTTGCGTCGGGAACATGCATTAAAAAAATGTCAAGGAGCAAACCTCTTTAATACAAATGATCCATATTTAGGAGAAGAATAAAATGAAACCATAGATTTATAACATTAAAAGGGAGACACGGTGAAAAATAAAATATATATAGTAAAACTTGACTTGTATTAATTAGGAAATATGATGAAAATTGTAAAATGTAGACTAAAAACAAGCTTCCTAGGATGGTGGAAGCTTATCTCTGACAAGAGATGTGATGGATATGATCATTTGAAATAAGATGAGTACAATGAGGCTCTGAATCAATTTTTATAGTAAACATGAATTCCAAAACCCTATACATCCAAAAACCTAACCCTAGGAGATGAAGTGCCAAAATTCATGTGGGCCCTGTTGGGGTAAGTTAGTAGATCAACTTCCCGAGGTCATAAATTTTGCATACGATCTCGATTTAGGGTACATGATAGCTCATTGGAAAGGTATTGATGAGGATATTAATTTAGGGGGATCTGTTAGAGCCATTAATTTTCATTTAGATGCATGATTGTGAAAATATGACATTTAGGCCCTCAAAATGGCCTCAAATGTTTAGGAATAAAAAAACTGCTAAAATTAGTAAGTTTCCAAAAAACTATTTTGAGCCAGATTGAAAAGGTGGGTGGCCACCAATACCCTCCTGGATCAATATTATATCCTTTAACCAATTTATTTGTGTTTTTATATCTATATGACATCCTCATATTCAACAAGAGTTGGGAAGAACACTTGTAACACATTGAATAGGTCCTACACACCTTGCAACAACACAACCTATATGATAACTTATAGAAATAATTCTTTGGCATGAACAAGGTTCAATAATTCATATACATTGTATATGAGAATCGTTTTCAGTTAGTTCCGTCCAAGATCCAAGTCGTTTGTGATTGGTAAGCACCGATGACACTGACCGATCTTCGAAGATTCTTGGGCATTTCCAACTTCTATTGCAAATTCTTGTTAGGGTTTTGTCATATTGCATTACCCCTTAGTCAGGTGACAAATAGTGGTTTTATATCCCAATTTGTGTGGTGTAGGTCACAACATAAACAATTTCACGATCTAAAAAATCATCTATGCTCATCCACAATGCTATCCCTACCTGATTTGAAAAAACATTTTAGTATGAAGAATATTATTTAGACTACATTGTCAGTGTTGTTCTCACTCAACACAGTCATCCAATGGCCTATCATTGTAAGAAACTCTCAAAATCCATCCATAAAAACCCCACCTATGAAAAAGAGATGTATTTCATTGTACAAACTTACTACCAATGGAATAATTACATTCTATGGAAGGAGACCATCATCCATATGGATCACAAGCCTATATACTTCATAAAAACACAAGGAAAATTACATAATGACCTCCATAAAAAGTGGCCCACATACTTGCATCAATTTCAAATCAACATTAATTATAATAAAGGGAGTGCCAATCACATCATTGATTTCGTCAAAATACCTTAGGTTGCAACACTAACCATGGTGCTTGAATCTTGTAGGCATGAGACCTCCTGACTTCTCTATGACCTACCAAAATTTTGGAACATGTATGACCATTTCTGACTTTCACCTTTAGGATGGACTATTATACCATTTGGGTCATCTTTTTGTTCCTTAAAGCTAGTGTGTGAAGAGGATTTGGGAATCCCACTATAGTCGAATGGTAGTATACTTTGGCATGGAGAAGATAGTGGTAATACTAGAAAGGTATTTCTATTGGTTGAAGATTCAGCGTCATGTCAATAAATATATCAGATCCTACACTTCTTGATCCATCAAAAAGCTAGTAAATAATAAATATGGATTGTAAACCCCTCTTCCTAGTCTTGACAGGTCCTATGAATCCATATTAATGGACTACATGTTGATTCTCCCCTCAAGCAAGCATGGAAATAAATGTGTATTCACAGTTCTTCATATATTCTCCAAGATGACCATTTTGATAACTTGCAAGAAGAGTATCACAACTGATTCCATTTCTAATATCTTATTTGAGAGAGGGTTGGTACACTTTGGAATACCATAGACTATCATATCAAATGGAGAAAACAAGTTCTTGTGTACATTCTACTCCAACCTCTAGTCATCGCTCGACACCAAGCTAACAAAATCCACCACCTTCCAACCCCATAATGATGGAAAGACATAAGTCATCAATAGGATTATCGTTCATATGTTACGCATGTACAACTCCAAGAATACACACACATGGGATGATATCCTTTCTTTTGTTCAACAAAACTACAATGGACCCCTCCATAGCTTGACTGGCCACAACCCTATCGGCTTGTAAAATCACCACTAGTATCATAATCTTGCAAATATTTTCAAGGAACACTTAAAATTTTTACTATTTGTGATTTAAATATATAAATAGTAGGTGGGACCCCCTATGGAGAAATAAATGATTTTTATTTTCAAGTATTCCGAAATAGAAGAATCACTAGTCTACTAAAAATCACATAATGGATTCATCTATGTTACAGAATGATAATGTTTTCTTCCTTCCCTTTGATTATGAGTTCGACTTCTGATTTGGTTTCTAAAGGAAGAGAAAGGTTGTTCCCATAAAGCTTCAAATTATATCCCATGTTGCATATATCTACACTCATAAGATGTTATTATATGGTGATTATTTTCTTCAAACTCATGTTTGTGGTGATCACAAGTCACAAAATGTTTGGTTATATTTCTTGTCAAAAGAGCACAACATATCAACAAGTACATGCCACAATGGTTGGGTGATAAACTATATGATATGATTTAAAAAGACTTGCAAATCCATTTCAAATATATGTATCATAGTGTGATATAGTTTACCATGAATTTTTTTTGTACAAACTCAAATGGCATCAGATTTAATATCAAAAACATATATATTATGAGGAAGTATCATAATTATAGTGGCAAAGGTGTCATGATGTGATATAAATGTTTGAAGTTTTCCATTCATGTTACATATGGTATCATTTCTGAACTCAAGATTAATACTATATAGTGCCAGCTATTGTTTAAGATTTACATTCAACACCCAAATAAAATATATGTGTCAATTGCTTCGATGATTTGTTTTAAATGTGATTTTAATCAAGATTGACATGAAAACACTCGATGTATTCTAGCTTGCTATCCATCAAATGCATGTTCTTTTTGGAGTAATAATTTTTAAAATGGCTATGTTTGATTCGTTATCTGAGTGTGATTTTTCTTTTTCTTCCTCTAAACTTGATTCGGGATATTTCTAAAAGAACTAGTCGTTAATTCATGCTCTATGTTGATTAAAACGGTTCTTGTTCAAACCTTTATTTAGAAACCCAATTTCCCAAGTTCAAACTTTTTGAGTTTTGTGTAATTAACTCTAGTTTGTTTTTCCATATAGTCTCACTTCTTCTCTTAAAAGAAACCCACCCAAACATTTTAGCCACCTTTATCACTACCAATCCACTCGTGAATTTTAGTAGTCTCAAGAAAAAGATTAAAGAAATATCTGAAGGTTGTTTTATTTGCATGCTGGTGCATTAGCATATAAAGGAGGTTTATTGTATTCCTTTTTCATGGGTTTCGAACCATATATTACAATAACCATTTTTGGGTTTTGTACCCACTACTCAACTCTGCATGCTGAGGAAGTGGAATTATAAGGAAATTTATAATGTGCCAAGATTGGTGTCATCCTACCTATATAATTTTTTTTGATAACAAAACCCTATATTGAGATCTCGACCCTGAGTGTGAAAAGTTAGTTGATTATGGACGTTGTATTTCCAAACCCTATATTTTAAATTCCTGTACATAATATTATGGGAAAATTTTAGTATTTAGTATCAAGCCTCAGCTTCATGAGGTTTTGTATATTTTGACTCACTCGACATGATCCCTTGACACTATTTACATAGAAAAATTCTAAGTATGAGGTTGTATGCATAATATGACCAACATTGATACTTCTTTGTTTGTCTTGGAGACCCAAAACCATGATTTGATGATTGTTGATGGATACATGTATATGATAGGAGGGATATATTGATGATATTGTTGCTCAGTTTTGAATCCTCATTGATTTTGGAATACTCACACACACACACAATGGGTTTTATGGTCATTCATTGAAAATTTATGAGGTATTTGTACAAATATTATGAAATCCTTGCACATGATTTGACAAAGAAATTTTGTTGAAGTGAATAGGTTGTTCGACCTATGTGTTATTACTTATATACAAAATGGTTGGGGGTATAAAAATGTAATATGGAAATGATCTCGTTGATTATACTACATTGTTTTTTCATGTGTTTCAAAACATTAGAACCAATTGTTATCAGTTCATGAAAGAATATCAGATTCATTTTAGGATTTTTCTGCTAGCTTATATGACAACTGCTAAAAGCCATTATGTGACGAGTTTTGTGCTACCTGTTCATCTAAGAACTTGTTTGAAATTAGTTTTTTATAGTATAAGAATACTTTGATTATCGATTTATAAGCATGTTGATTTTAAGTATGGACTGGAAAGAAACTTATGGTCAAGTCATGAAGGAATAAGATCTATTTTATTATTTTATACGTAGGACCAAATCTCTCATCATTTCATTTTCCATACATTATTCCTGGATTCCCAAAACCATATAGCATTGAACCTCGATATGTTCTCCCCCTATTGTATGAAACAAAAAATATTTTCTATTAAAAAGGAAAGTTGTTAGCAGTTTGACATAAATAGTTTGACATGAAGAATATATTTTGGCTATTGCATATATGGTTAAGGGAAGAATTAAAAAATGCTACATTATCAAATGTTTGTTTCTTCATATGCTTAGTATTGAATCATGATATCTATTACAAAATTATATATTCATCATCCAAGAACAAATATAGGATGACAAAACATAATGAATATTGAAAGAAGGTCATACATTTTGGAAATGGTTGATTTCAGATTTGTTTTCAGGTACAATTCCTTTCATACTTCCACTTTACATAATTTGTTCATGAATTCCAAATATCATGTTCTTCCCCCCCGGTATTTAATAAAATTCAAGATTTTTTTAAGAAGAAATGGAAGACATGATAACGATCAATTTGAATGATAATTGCATAGAATATATAACATCATTATTTTTTGTAATTTGGAATAATAACTGAGGTGCAGGGATGAAAAGTTAACAACTGATATTATTTCATTATGAGCATGTACCACCTTTTCTTATCATTTACTTTCACTTTCCATCCATTACAAAACCATTCATCTTCCCAATTTCATTATAAATATGTTAAGGACCTAACCTTTCTAATCCCTCACGTAGGTAGAATAATATAATTCCCATGTAATAAAGGTTGATATTAATAAATAAGGCCTATTAATAAAGTGAACAAGTCAAATGTAAGAAGACCTTATAGAATCTTCTTCTTCTAGAAAGCTCTTCCTCTAGATTGTTATTTTGGTAGAAATATTTTAGTATAAATAGGAGTCGAGAGAGTGAGACGTTTTATCTTGAGAATTATTGTAATATAGTGTTTCTCTCCTGGAGGTTTCTCCCTCAAAGATGCAAGTTAGCAATACTCTTGCTTCAATAAAGGTATCATTTTGGTGTGCTATTCTCTATATTCTTTTGCTCCATTAGCAATTTATCTGATATTCCTATTTCTTCTCAATATAACATAACTAGGTGCATAGCAAGTGGTGCACTTTATTGGGAAGGAATTGTGGGATAACGTTTTTTCTAGGGTAGAGTCATGTTCCATAGCCTTTAAACTATGGTGATATGTCGTTCAACACATTAATTGTTGGGGAAGCATACACACACGAAATACAAGAGGTTTTTAAGATCACATTGTTGGACACCCTTGTAACTCCTATTCACACCCCTTCAATTGCTAGCACATTAAGATACACCTGTATATGGAATTTCCTAGCTATCATGAGCCCCATTATAGATCAACTTATTGGTATCCTAAATATTATAGTGCAACTGAGAAAAACCCTTGGGAATATACTCTCTATTACCTCGTTAATAGAGTAGTATGGATAAGGGTACGATTTAGCCTCCTTAGTTGGTGCCCTAAGATATTGGGCCAAGTGCTATTGTTCCATCATGAATGTATATCAGACAGGTATAGCATAGGGAAAACCATTTTTATATAGGAACCCTAAACACCCTAACCCTTGGGACGAAAACAAAACAGAAAATGAACATACCATATATATTTTTGTGCAACTTTTCCTCCGTCATTCTGGTTGTGGAATTACTACACATTTCCTGCTATTAAGAATTTGGGC